>CAEFZX010013929.1:0-49974 GCA_903066825.1 Alfaro cultratus | reverse complement strand
GTTCTCCCTGTGCAGGTGTGGGTTCTCTCCGGGTGCTCCGGCTTCCTCCCACAGTCCAAAAACATGAGGTGTGGTCAGGTTAATTGGTCTCTCTAAATCAGGGGTCTCAAACTCCAGTCCTCAAGGGCCGGTGTCCTGCAACTTTTAGATGTGCCTCTGCTGCACCACCTGAATAGAATAATTAGGTCATTAAGGCTCTAGAGATCTTATCTACACAAGGAAGAGGTAATTAAGCCATTTCATTCCAACGTTTTGCACCTGTGGCACATCTAAAAACTGCAGGACTGCGGCCCTCGAGGACTGGAGTTTGAGACCCCTGCTCTAATTTCTCCTTAGGTCTGTGTGTGTGTGTATATGATTGTTTGTCTCTGTGATGGACTGGTGACCTGTCCAGGGTGTACACTGCCTCTCACCCGTTGACCACTGCAGATGGGCACCAGCACAGATCTCAATGGGATAAGGGTGTAAGAAAATGGATGGATGGATGGATGAAGGGATGAAATTAGATAAATACATATAATTAGAGGTGTGGTCTGGAAGTGGCCCTACTTCCAAACTTAAGTTAACATATTGACTTCATTTCATGAGCACAGACCACACCATGAAGATATAAGTTTAAAGACTTAGAAAAGAAGGCGTGATGCACAGTGGCGCAGTTGGTAGCACTGTTGCCTTGCAGCNGTTCTCCCTGTGCAGGTGTGGGTTCTCTCCGGGTGCTCCGGCTTCCTCCCACAGTCCAAAAACATGAGGTGTGGTCACTTTAATTGGTCTCTCTAAATTCTCCTTAGGACTGTGTGTGAGTGTGTGTGCATGGTTGTTTGTGATGTTTGAAGGGGATGAAAGGATGAAGGGGTGATCTAAACCCTTGTATTGTTCGGTTCTGTGCTCGTCATAGATTGTCCGTAACAAACACCATGTTTATGATTTCATAGCTAACCTAACTTCCTCTTCCTCCATTTTGCAGAGAGCTTCATGGTGTTTTTCAGGAAACTCAACATGATTCTATGGTTGGAAGCCATATAATTGATAATATAACACTTGTCTTACTACTCAGATTTAATATCAGAAAATAGTATTATTCTCTTTCATGATGGTTTTCATTCACTTGATCAGGGGTCTTCAACTCCAGGTCATAAGACCTGATATCCTGCAACTCTTAGATATGTTTCTGTTTCAACTCATTTTTAATATAATCTGAAAACATCAATTTGATATGATTAGAGACTTCCTTTTTTATCTTATCTGTTTCCTTTGTTTTGCATATTAAAGTCAAGGGTTAAAATATGGGGGAATTTTTCTGCCATAATTCGAGAGCACACATTTTCAGTTTGAAAGCAGGACTTCATGTCTTTCTCCTCAAAACTTGCAATGCTTGTACTCAAAACTTCTGCTCCTTCAAATATTCACTGTGCTTTCTCAAACCTTTCTATTCGCACTCAAAACTTGTTCCTGGCCGGATCAAATCTCTGCTTGCAAACCTCTCTGCTCGCTTGTGAATCATTTTGTGCTTGGAACAAAAAAAAGCGCAGTCGCCTGGCAACCTCTGAGCCACATTTGGACGATGTTTAAAAGAGAGCAGAAATTTTGAGTACGAGCGTTACAGTTTTCAAAAGAAAGACACAAAGTCCTGCTTTCAAATTCAAAATGTAAGCTCAAGTATTAAAAGTTTTGAGAACAACCATGTCGGTCCAGGAGACTTCCCATGGTAAGAGTAGCATTACTTCAAAGTGTTTCCATTGAAGCAGAAGTAACATCTGATAGGGGGTTTGATCACATGTGAAGAGCAGCTGCATGCTGAGCCCCAGTGGGCCGATGGGATGAAACACATCAGCTTGTGTGTGTCATTAATATTGAAACCCTGTGCAGGTCTTGCATCATGGCGGCGTCTTGCAGAAGGTGAGCATCGCGTTTTGTCAGCAGGGCATAATCTCAAGGCCAAACTGGCATTATCTGATTCATAATTTACGTTGTTGGCGGTTGCATATGCTCATGAAGATGAATCAACGTCTCCAGGATGACCGTGATTTACCGTTGAATAAATTCTTCATTGAAAAATAAAAAAAATAAAAACATCATTAGATGTTGTCATTAGATACAGGTGGACCCAGAAGTTTACTTACGTCAAATAAAAAGATACACACCTTTCTCTGTCACTGTCTGAAGTTAAATCGGAGCAAACTTCTTACATTTTAGTTCAGTTACAATATCTAAATGTATTTTGTTTGCTAAAAGCCACAATAATAAAAAATAAAGAGTCTGCCATAGAGGATTGATTAATGTCTTCACAGTCAGATGTTTACATACATTTCCTCAGTACTTTGTAGCATTACCTTTGAACTTTATGATTTGGACCAAACATTTTGGGGATCATTCCACACGTTTCCCACAAGAGTTTGCTGGACTTCCGGTCAATTCCTCCTGTAACGATGGTCATTATGGCCAAACAGTTCCGCTTTGATTTCATCTCCAAAAATGAAGTTCTTTGTCCCGGTGTGGGTTTGTTCTTCTGGAGTCATGGCTTCCACCTCGCTGAGCGACTTTTCAGCACCACGTCGGTCCAGGACACTTCCCATGGGGATGATGACTCCATCCTATAAGCCTCAGCGGCATCTTCAGTGGGAGTACATTCTGGTACAGCTTTGGCCGTTCAACAAATGAAACAAATTCCCACCAATTCAGTGCAAGTATACATGTTTTCTCATTTTATCAAGAGTAAACAAGGCTTTGTGTTTTCTCTGCTCCTTTCATGTTGAGGATACAACCTAGGAAACATGTTGGGACCATAATTACAGGTTTAACAGCTTGCCATCCTGCTGCCTGAGGGAGCAGGAAGAGATTAGAGATACATGATTTGGTGTTATTAGGGCCCACTGTAGATTCAACTCATCCCGACAATTATTTTTACTTTGCTGTCATTTGCTGCTTAAGTTCTGCAGGTGTAGGACCAAATCCACCGGTATGTGGAGACATAAGTGTCCATTATATCTAAAATCACTTTCTAGGTTAGCATTCTGTTGAGTTTTTAAAATTATTACTACACTGTAAATTGTTTTATCCTCAAGCTAGCTTCCAAGTAGCATGAGCTTAGAAAAGTGGCAAAACAACAGAAGATTAGAGAAAGGCTCTTGACCTCAAAGGTTAACACGGTTGCTTTAATGAGTTCATTTTGTTATTTTTCCTAAGAGCAAAGCAAATCAGAAGGCTTTCCTGTCTAAACATGAACACACAGCAATTAAAAATGTGTTTGAACATCAAGGAGTTCACATAGAGTCAGCCACAAGATACCAAGTTTAAAATATCAGACTAAGACAACTTGAGTAAATACAAGTGTTAAAAAAACAAACAAGCTAAACAAAAAATGAGACATGCAGGTCAGATCAGGCCAAAATTTAATGTGTGATGGATACTACACATTTTTACTACAAACCGGGCAACTGCAGTATCATAATCCAAATGGAGACCTGTATCTAAGTGAATATGGAGGACAAAAATGCTAGATGCTAGAGCTTTACCTTCCAGAGGAACCTTAAATACCCAAAGCAGGTCAATATTCCAGAGAAAGAGTTGAAAAATCTTTCTAATCTGACTGAGACTGAGAGGAAATGTGAAAAAGGCAGAGATCATCATTGTAAGTGTTGATACTGGAGTAGGAGCCATACTTTCACAAATCTCTGACCTAGATAATAAAACCCATCTTTGTGCCTTTTTCTCTCGCAGATTGTCTCCGCCAGAGCGGAACTATGATGTGGGAGATCGAGAACTGCTAGCTATAAAGCTTGCCTTGGAGGAGTGGCGGCATTGGCTGGAGGGTGCTGAACATCCCGTGCTGGTTTGGACAGACCACAAGAACCTCTCCTATCTCCAATCCACCAAAAGATTAAACCCCCGTCAGTCTCGTTGGTCTCTGCTTTTCTCCTGATTTAACTTTTCCATTTCATATCGCCCTGGTTCTCCTGGTGGTCTGTCTGTGGGTACAGAAACTGGGACCCATCACGACAGTGTGTCTAATCAGTGTGTTAGCTGCACAGGAGCACCACAGGGTACTGTATTCACACCATTTGATTTCATTCTGCATTCCTCTAACTTCCGGCCCAATACAGACGTCTGCATCTACAGAAATACTCTGCAGTCATCGGGCGAATCAGAGACTAACAGGCTGAGTGAGTACAGAGAGATGGTGGACCTCTTTACGTCATAGTGTAGGAAGATTGTTTAAGATTGTCTTGAACATAAACAAAACAATGGAGATGATTGTTTTGTTTATGTTCAAGAAACAGATTAAACCCTTGCTGTTATGGGAAATGGGGTGATTGAGGAGTTTAACCCCTTTCCTGACAAACTGCAGGTCTTTCAGTGTTTGAAGCAAGATGTGCCATATCTTCTCTAACTGACTTTAAAAAGCTAAACAACCTGATGAAGAAGGCTGGTTCTAATCTGGAGACTCTTCTGGAACACCTGGAGATTCATAAAGCAATGAACATAATTAATAACCCTCAGCATCCTCATATAACAACAGTATTAGTTTTACAAACCACTAAAACAGCCCGTACACATCAGCATCTGCAACAAATCTTTGAACAAACTTTTATAATATGAGTTATAACATTAACTATTCCTATGGGATAAATAAAGCTTTTTTGAATTGAATTAAGCAGCTGCGCCAACATGGAGGCCAGGCTGTAAAATCCGTGAGACTCCTCATGAATTTTAATAGTTTGGTGTCAGCCCACTACAAGTTTTGACTGCATATGAAAATCGGAATACTGCTTCTCAAAACACGACTTAAAGATGTTGGATTTGCTGGGCAGTGAATTATTCAGCAGGGAAGGCGCAGGGTGGAAGCTGTTGCATGATGTTGCATTTCATTGCATGTCGCAGGACACAGAATAGGTAAGAAGCTTTTTAAAGGCCAATATTACATTTGTCACACAATTATGTGACTATAAAATTGTCTGATCTCATTATTTCTGAGTATATATTTCCACTTCACACTGTAAAACTTCAAGCTTAGCAGATAGTTATAGTTTAGTTGATGGGTATTTGTGCTAAGATGTGGTAGAAGTTTCCTGAGACCCAGTAAATTGTTTTCCACAAGCAACTCCATTGCAATAACTAAACTCTTCTTTAAAGTCTGGCAATCCAGATTTTAAGGTTCTGTTGACAGTATCACCCAAAAACAACTAAAACAAAGAAAAGATTTCAAACAGCCAAACGACAGACTCAAATGCGCTTTATAGAATTTTTTTTAACGTGGCCACCTAAAAAAAATTAAAAAAAATAAAAAAAAGTCATGGACACCGGTGCAACCAAATCCAAAATGTTAGTCTAGTGCATCTGTGGATCCAGGACCACTGACAACAACATTCCTGGATTACTTTGGCTATCTGATATTTGTTTTTCATAAAATCACACGGGGAGAAATTAATGCAAATGAAAAATTGTTATTGAAATATGACGATTTGACCAAGTCACAGCATTTTTACAGCGAAAACAGAATAGGACCGAGGATAGAACTCTGAGGTACTCCACAAGAAAGCCCAGTTTAGGAACTCATTTACAGAAGTGACCCGTTTAAACAAAACCAAATAATAATAATAATAATAATAAAATACAACACAGTAACAAAACAAATAAGAAATTTGACTCAGTTAAATAAGCAAATAAAAATGAGCTAAAACCAAGATTTATCTTTTTGTCATAAAAGAAATTGAAATGGTCCCAAAAGAATCAAAGCTGAAACATTGATTGTGATGGACAGCTCAAATAATAGCTGCTAAAATTGTAAAATTGAATGTGTTTGCCTGTCTGACAGATTAATGACAGACTATTCCAGACAATTTTTGTCGCTGCTGTTGTTGTTTTATCTCTCAATTTATTCTCAACTGTTTGGTTATCTCTCTCTTTTTTCCGGGGAGGCTAAAATTTCTTATTTATCGTTTCCACACCTCCCAGCCCTACGAAGAGAAAACTTTTAGAGTCATTAACAGAATACAACAACCACTGAATGAAATTTACAGCCTGAAGCCGTTAGATTGAATAAATAAAACTACCTGAGGCAGAGTATTTAAAGATGACACTGAGAGATGTACTGAGAGTGACAACCGAGGAAGCAAACAGATGAGGCACAAGAGGGATCAATAATAGACTTATAGCATCAGTGAGGGTCAGCAGGCTGGCCGCTGTCAGATCTTTGTCATGTCATCTGTTCTTACTCCATTGTAGGTAATGGGTGGTTGTACAAGACGAAACACACAATCAGTTGACTCTGACCTCATCAAACCTCGGAAGCACCTTGGTGTAATGCAGGAACGGTTCAGACGTTGGCGAGGTTTGAATTGATCTCTGGTGTTATCTGGTCCGCCTCGGTTCGGTTTGGCTGAAGTGAACTCTGGTGTGTTTCCAATACCTACGTGGACGCCAAGTGGACCAGAGACCGCTCCAACAGCAGGAAGCGGACTGCAACGCAGGGCATTCTGGGTGAATACAAACAAAACAAACCCTTGTGTCTGGCGCTAGCAATCGAAACTACTCAGGGTTTTGTAGAATTTCTACAACAACCGCTAAAAGCTGACTCTATTACATCTGTTTACATTTTGTGAAGGAGGAAGTTGCACTCTGGGTCTCGTTAGGAGGTTTTTGTGTCTTTTCCTTCAGTGTGGTTCTTGGTGGAACTCGTTGCGTTAGCAGCACATCAGTGGTTTTATTCCTGCGCTGCTAGCAGGCGTTTAACAAGACATGATGGATGCTTCTGCTGCCATCATCACTGGTTTCACTTTAGCATCCACCAGCGTCTGGAGGTCGTTGTCTCAGATGATAAACCCCCGACGAGCCGTGAGTCTGAGCTGGCGGATGGCTGCTTTGTGTGGTGGGAGTCTGGGTGTGTCTGTCGCCAAATGAGAAGCTCAACTGTAATGCAAATATGACGGAGCACACACTCCTGGTCGCTCCATAAAGGGTTTCCAAGGTTTTAAGAGGAATGATTTCAAAAATGACAAGAGAAATTAATTTGTTGCCTATCCAGTCTTTATGTACCCAGGAAAGGGTTGATATAGTGCATTTACCAGGCACATAGTGCCGTTACATAGTAACACTCAAGTAACTCTGTTACTTTCAGTTGTCATGAAAATGCTGCACGTATCAAACAGAACATAAAATACACGTAAACTCTGCATCTGTCACCTTGCAAATTTTATTGCCAGTAAAAGATGCCAATAAAATTCACATATGTTTGTGTATGTGAAGTGATAAAAGGCAGAAAAGTTCAATTGGTGTAAATATTTTTGTCTTACCACTGCAAGATGTTAGGATTAGGACCACCGAAAAGCAAACAAATGCTCAGAATTCTGACTTTATCCTCAGAATTTCGACTTTTCTCTAGAATTCTACATTTCTTTCCTCAGAATTGTGACTTTTTGTCAGCATCCTGATTTTTAAGTTTAAAGTCAAAATTATGAAGAAAAAAAAAAAGAGTCAGAATTCTCTCTCTCAGTGGTCCTAATCGTCACCCCTGCATCCATCAACGCTCCTTCCTCTCAGTCAGAATCAAAAGTCACAGCTCGGCGTGCAGCAGCGGATGACAGACCCTCCCTCCCCCTCTGACGCCTTCAAACTGCTCTGAGATCAGCCTGTGTTTGTCAGAGCGCAGCGGAGCGCGCGCAGCTCCGGACGCACCTGAGCGGTCCGCGCGGAGCACTGTGACCACCACGACGGTCTCTCTCCCTCTCTCTCTCTCTCTCTCTCTCTCTCTCTCTCTCTCACACACACACACGCACACATTCACACACCCACTCCCGTGGAACATCTGCCACGTCGCCTCCGATGGAGGAGAGAGGGGAACGAGCCCCCGCCGCCCCCCACGGCGGGTCGTCGCTGATGCGGGCTTCCAGGTGATCCATCTTTTCCTCACGCGCCTTCTGCTGAAAGCCGGGACTTTCAGGAAGAACAGGAAGTCCGGAGAGCTCCACGTAAAAACCTGCGCTACGATGTCCTGCGTGGAAAACTTGAAGACATGCTGCGTGGCGAGGGACGCGCTCGTGCTAGCAAGCCGGAGCAGAGGGACTCCCGCCCCGCAGCACACCTGGTGAGTCCGGTTGGCTTAGAGACCCAGCAGAACTGTGGAAAGAGTTTGGAGTCATTAGATAGTCTATGTTTGAATACATAGTTATTGTTCGCAATATGACGAAAAGTTCCCAGAGGTGCGGCTCTTTGCGGTCTTCCTCTCTGTTGTGTCCATTTAGTGCTCTGTCATAAATGATGACATTGTTTCTCTTTTTGTTTCGCCGTATATATTCCACTAGAGCAGGGGTCGGCTCTGGTTAGACTAAAAATAATAAACAGTTTTTTTTAATGAATAGAAATTCCATTACAGAATAACAATAACAATTTTTTTGGTCGTTTTTTCGTCTTTAGGTTGGAAACTGCGCGTGTTTCCCCAAGTTTTCTGAAATATGTACACGTCACAAATAAAAGAAAAATGCTAAAGTTTTCTATTTTGCTTTATTTTCAAACCTAAAATTGAGAAAGAAATAAAATTGTGCTTCTTTAAAAAAAAAGAAAAAAAGACATCAAATTCCCCATTTCAAAAATTATAATGAAAATTTATAAGTTGTCTTTTGTTCCAAAGGTAACGTTTTCAGCTCTGCATGAGTTTTATTTAGCTTGAACCCCCAAAAATGGTTAAAGTACTTAATGCCTGTTGGTAAGACAACCAAAGAGGGAAGAAAAGAACTAAACTATCAATATTTGAGAAAAAAAAATCTACTGAATAATTTTCATTCTGGGTTTAATTCTACATCGAAAATGATTTGAAAATACAAAAAACCTCAATCAGATTCAATTCATAACACTGTATGACTTGCTGTCTATATCAATCTGAAAAAGAACGATTCTATTAACAGATCATTTTCCAGGTTTTCAAATCCAATACAGTTTTACTCTT
The DNA here is from genome assembly GCA_903066825.1 of Alfaro cultratus. NCBI lineage: Eukaryota > Metazoa > Chordata > Actinopteri > Cyprinodontiformes > Poeciliidae > Alfaro > Alfaro cultratus. The sequence continues at coordinate 41,036 of CAEFZX010013929.1, read as the reverse complement.
TATTCTTTTATGCTTTATAGAAGTTTCAGCAACGACCAGGCAGTGAACTGACAAAAAAGATTGAACAAACATGAGGTCAAATGCTTAGACTAATATCCAGAATAAAACATAAAAAATGTGGAATTAAGTGAAGAAACAGCACAGACAGCGTAAAGACATTAAAAAGCTGACATTCTGAACCAATAAAATCACTATGAACATAAATCAAATACACAAAGATGAAACGTGGACTTCTTGTCCGTTCAGCAACTCGATGGAGAAAATAACAAATATTAAAAGCGTTAGAAATGCAAACGAATCAAAGAACCTAAAGTTTGATGAACAGATACTGTAAGTGAATTTGCAAGGAAACATTTTAAAAAAGTGACATATAAAATATTGTCTTTTGGACCAGTTGCTGGGCAGAGTGTGAATGTTGCACACTGCTGCCTGCTTAGCAACTTTGTTGCTCGTTTAGTGAGTATCTGGAAGCCTTTAGCGGAAGGACAGGGAACAAATCGGGTTTGTTTTCCTGCATTTTGGACACTCAGAATTCATCTCTGTAGTCTTGGTCTGTTTAGATTTTAAATGTTTAGTTTTACTGCTGCATATTGTGAGTTCTGTGGGGTTTTAAAAATCTAAAGGAGGCTTCAGAAATCCTAAGAACCCAATCGTGAACAAATGTACACTGTGGATACGGTTTTGAACATAAAGTGCTTTCTAAAACTCTCCTCTATAACGCCATCTATCTCTCCTACATTACTGTTCAATTAAGTCCATCCTCCCCCATTTCTGACACTAAACAGGCATTTTATTCAGTCCATTTCTTCCTCCTGCCTGCCTTCCTCTCTGCTGTCTGATTGACACGTAGCGTCAGAGTCAGAGCGCAGGTTTAATTTTCAATTACGGATTGTCATAGAGCTCAGGAAACTTCAGAAGAGCCCTAATGATGCGAGGCGTTGAGAGAGACAGAGGATGAAGTTAAGAAAGTCTTTTCCTCGGGGGAGTGGACTGACTGTGTGGAAGCTGTTCTCTAAAAAGTTCATGATGAGTTTATGGTGGAAGTGCTAAAGTGGGAAGTCGAGTGAGTTTATTTCTAGATGTTGTATTTTTCCACAGTGTCATGTTACAGAAAGAAGCCACAGCGTGAAGAGAGGGGTACTGAAACGATTGATTCTGAATTAATCAGCAATTTATTTAGTCGCATGTTAATTAACTGGAGCATACAGTCATTAAGCTAGAACTGTGCAAATAATTTACACATTTTACATGATGAAAAACCTTCTTTTTATGTAAATATGTTACCCAAAACTCGTCAAGTTGCCTTATTTTAGCTCCACCTGGTTCAAATTCTGTTAAAAGAAATAAAAAAAAGCTCCTATTATTCACCTTTTGCTATTCAGTTATTAATAATCAGTAAATCTTCCCTACCCTACACTGATGCTCAGTTAAGCAGAAAGGGCTGAGTGAATGTTTATTTTCTTATTTAAGAAAGGAATTGAATAATTGATTTCCATCTTTTAATGTATTTCTAACATTATATAAAAAACCTTAAGTGGTTAAATGAAAAGAATCTGCAGAACGAGGGAGATTCTTTTCATCCGATTAATCGATTAATCGGGTAAGTTGCCCTTGTCCTTAAAGAAAGGAGAAACGCAGTGGTCAATTTAGAATCTGAAACTTTTCATTTGACCAGTCCTTACTGGGGAGTGGTGGGTCAGAAACTTAAACATCAGATCTCTTCCCCATCTTCAGAGCTATCAGAGTGCGCTAATAGCAACACTCATCAGTGTGGTCGCGGTTACTGGGGAAAGATGACCCCAGATTGGCTTTCAGTATTACTGAAAACATTTCTTACACATAAAATGTGTAAAATGCTGTTTAAATGCTTCATGCTGCAGGAGATAACAGGCAGGTTGAACTGTTACCGCAAAAATAATTGTTTCAGCTGTTAGTAATAGAACATGCAGAGAAATATGGGGCTTTAGGTTAGGATCCACATTCTCTAGTGGTTATACATAGACACTTCTGTTTACAGTTAGGAATGCTAACTATGCTAATGTTTAAAGTGTCACTGTAATGATTTGTTTCTTTTTATTCAGAACAGTAAAATATAGTCTTTCAATTCTCAGCTTTCTGTTCTGTCACACACACAGTGTGACGTCGCCTCTGCTCCTACTGACCCCAAACGCAGCAAAGCTACAATCCATTTTGAATTCTTCTATTGACAAATCTGAAAGAGAATAGGCTATAATCAACATCGGCAGAGCAGGGGGTTTCAAAAATCGTAAATCTGAAATTGCTAAAACCAAAAACATTCTGATTGGTCCCTCTCTAAAACGACCTGGGAAACAAGAAGGGAATGAAAAACACAAACAGGTCGGTGAGATGATCAGCAGCAGGACTGAGACAGACAGCCTTGGATGCAAACACGCCTGCAGAGAGAGAGAGTCGGACACAGAGATCACGAGGGAGCTGGCATAAAGTGAAGGACATATATACTGGCATAAATGCACTGGAAAGAAATTTAAAAAAATATAGACGCAAATGGCTCAGTTCATGCAGAGTTGTTTCCCAGGAGCCTTGGCCTGAAGGAAAAGTTTAACGTTGTACATTTCATCTCAGATTAGAAGAAGTCAAAGCAGAAAGAGGGCTGGAGATGCACACAACGCAGGAATAATAGAGCATACAGTGCAAAATGCCTCTAAAGCTGCTCAAAACATGAAGTATCACCTTTATGCATGACTCAGCAGCATGATGCTGTTATTAAAAACCTGAGTGTGCATGTTATATGCAGAAACCTGCCTATGCATTATTTTTTTTTACTAACCTAGTTCATTTGTGACAATATCAGGACAGTTTTATTCTTTATGTCAGCATAAACCGGAAAACTCTGAAATCAGATCGAGTGGATTTAGTGCTGCTGGAAACTTTGCAAACCCATTAGAGGGAACATTGGAGGTTTCCAATCATCTAATTTATGCAATCAGAATGATGGAAAAATAAATAATATCACTGTTCACACATGTAGTAGCATGAAGTGAAAAGATAAAAGCGGCTAGCGACAAACAAAATCTAAAATAATACTTACGGTAAAGCTATGTCAGTGTTCCGACTAGCTGAGTGAATGAGCAAGTTCACAATTTCAGTGCAGATAAACTGACTGATTTCCTCCATGGTGTGTTTCTACCACCAAACTGTGAGATAGAGAGGAATCACTTTAGCTTAAATGACAAAAAAATGGATTTTGGAGTTTATTGCTGGGTTTCAGACACGTGACCCGGATGACGCGCACAATTCAGATGGAGGTCCAGAAGTGTATTTCTCCGGTTCAAAACAAAGCAAAATGGATCACGAGTACGCTGATGCCCTACGCAGGCTGGAGCAGACGAGGCATCTCGAAAAAATACGCATATATTTAGGATATGATCCGTAGTATCTCATAAAAAAGACTTATCTTATAATCCTGAGGATTTACCCGGTGTTGAGGCGATCCACTTAACTATCAGTTTAAACAATGGATTGTTACCTGTTAGGAAATGGGCACTGCAAACTCTGGCGTTGTTAGTTTCCACACCTCCTGTTTTTAGTCGCCGATTGTTGATCCACTTCTCTCCTCTTTTTTTTAAATTTTTAAAAAATTAACTCCCTTGTGACCGACTACCTTCGAAACACAAAAATGACGTTTATCTTTCTCTCTATTAGAATGGTTGGAACAACAGTACAGGACACAGACTTTAGGCATTTTGATGCTGGATCAACAGAAGTAAACGAGCTGCATTTACTTGCCCTCCATCTGCATTGGGTGACGTCGATGATGCGTCATCTGAAACCCAGCAATAAATGTGTATTAGCGAATTGTGTGGTTAGTGGACTAGCACTGCTGAAACAGTAGCCTCAATTTGTATTCCCTAGAAAATGTCGGCATCTTTACTCAGAAATGACCAAAACTCCACCACCGTCTGCAAACAAGAACGAACAAACTAATCCAGGATACAAAAATAACCATAAAATAACTGCATTTCAACTTGGAAAGACTAACACAGAGAGAAAGTAGTTATTAAAAAGTTTATTTGAATTTGACAAGTAAAACTCTCTGGTGCTCGAATCCCGTCAGATAGAAGGAGGCGGGCGATGAGGTGATAGACGGTGCAGGCGAGATAAAGAGAGTCTTCCAGTTTGAATTTACGCCAAGCCTTGTTATTTCCATTCTGAGCAACTTTTTTTTTTATAGTATTATTTTAAAAAAACCCAACTGTATAAAAGTGAACTTTCTAATTAAGTTGCTTTGTTGAACATGGTTCTGCTATCGGCCAGCTTGGATGAAATGACTTGGCTTGAGGTTCAGAAAACACAGAGATCTGCTGTGAATACATAATTAGAGGATATCTTTCAATCTGGACACTTGAAATAGTTTAAAGTCTGGTAGATTGCAGCTCAACCAACATGTCAATACAACTGCTGGCAGCCTCCACTGTTTCCAGTCTCGCAATTAAGAATCCATCCTGAGACACTCGCTTGCTGGATTGAAAATGTTCCTAACAGTGTCTTACCATTATAGTTGTTCAGACTGATGTTGCGTAGTATCCTGGGTGATACTAGGCACGTCTTTCTTCCTTCTGTTCTCAACTTTGTGCTTCTTTTTGATGGCAGCAGATGACAGCTCATCTGCCCCTCTGTCGGCTTTTTTTTGCTTTCATTGGAGGAAGCAGAAGAAAAAGCAGGTAAACAACAGGGGAGAGTCATTGCGCTTGTTGCAGCAACAAGAGGAGGAAACATTGGCAAATAGCCAGAGGCACAGTGGGCTGGGTTGTTCAGCAGGCACGGTTCTGCTGTCACACACTTTATTTTTGGTGTAAGGTGGAAGTTAAACGGCTCAAGTCCAAGTGAGGTCTTGAGTCGGATTGAGTCTGAAGTCGTTTAATCTCGATTCCAAGTCATGTGACTCGAGTCCACATTTCTCTAGTTTGTTTGCCTAGAAAGTCCGGTTTGTTTGGGGAGGTGTGAATACGTAATCAAACTTTGATGCGGAACAAAAAAGTGAACTCTGGTACTCTTAAAAACATAGCTCTTGGTTCTGTTGAAGTGAACTCTGGTGTGGTGTGAATGCATATGTGGATGCTCTGCGAACTGTAGCACAGGGGATTCTGGGTAAATACAACCAAAACAAATGTGAGAGCCTAGCGCTAGTAGTAGAAATGACTTGTGGTCTTTTACCAAAGACAAAAGAGAAATCCTATAACCGCTAAAATCTGACGCTACACCCATTTTTGCTGTCATTCCGTTGCATTCATGTCTTCTTCAGAGGTTTTAGTGTCGTTTCCTTCAGTGGTTCTTGGCGCAGCGCCCCCACAGGCGAGGAGGTAAACAACTTCGTCAAAGGTTTTGGTTTGTTTGACACAGAGCAGTGTGAAAGCGAGCGGCATCAGCTGAAAATATAATGGACGTTGCAATTTTGGTCCCCAATCAAGCCGAGTCTACTGGACAATCAGGCACCGTAAGAGAAGAGAAACTGCTCTTACATCAGCCTTGGAACTTGTCCCCTGAAACTTCCCTGGCCTTACTGCTTCTCTGTGGAAGTAGCCACACGTATTACTGAAACTCCTCACCTTCTCCAGGCTCTTTGTTCCCGCAGAAAGCCGTCCAGCTCGGACACATGGCTGGACACGCTCCAAGTCTGCGTTCTGTTCAACGGCTCCACTCTGCACAGAGGTGCTGCCACATTGTTGGGCTTTCAGAGTACATTAATAACAAGCTTTGGGTTAAAGACCATCAACCCATTTGGCACATTTATAATTCATACTAGAGAAGCCGGCTGTGCTGCTTTTCCATTTCCAGCTATGAACATCGGACGTCGAATCAATAATCGAGCTACTTTCTGAACATAACCATCAGCCTCTGTGACTCATTATGAGACGGCGAGCCTCTGTCATTTCCCAATAAGCTGTACATATTAAGCATCATTATTCTGTGAAACATACTCTGTTAATTCATACTATGACATTTTCAATCTTTCTAGATTACAAGACATATTTCTATTGTCTCATTTCCTGCCATGGTTTTGGAGGCAAAGTACTTAAATGCCCTAATATATGTGGAGTGCAGTATGAATAAAAAGGAACGGCCTGAAGAGACTAGTCAGAAAGGTAATGGTTCAGTGTCATTTAAGCTCTCGTTGTATGAGTCCTTCAGGCCTCTTGCAGAGAGGAAGATGGAGTGGATGTGGGAGGGCATCAGTGGTTTGCAGATTGCTGATTTATGCAAAGAGTCATGCAAATTTGGTTTGCATGAGCAACTGGTGGCAAAAGAACAATGCTGCATTCAAAGTGTCCCCTGAGCTGCAGGTACAGGGTCATGTATAATAAAGTAGAGAAAAAGAAAAACAGGGAAACTTTGGGTTTTATATTCTATCTGACTCTGTTGTCACGTAGTTCCACATAAACCAAACACACAAGTCAACTGGAAACGCAAAAAACAACGAGTAGCTATGTAACTTATAGGCAACTTGTGCAAATATCTATAATCAGAAGCAGTTTACATGTTAAAACGACACATCCTGAGATTTTCTGACATAAGAAAATTACAGTAAATTTTAAACTTTGACTAGGTAATTATGTGTTATTGGAAGACTTTCTAAACAACACCTAAATACCAACTGTAAAGTTTTACAAAAGGCAAACATCAAAAGTACAATTTTGCACTTCAGTTGTTTTGTCCTAATTAAAGCATCAAAATTTGTTGACCATTTTTCCATGACTTGTCATTTTGTTGTCTTTGTTGTTGGAGTGTAAACCAGTAAAGACAGGCAGAGTTCCAGTGAATAATAAAAAGACGTATGACCTCAGTCTCTGCACCGCAAAAACACAAAATCTTACCCGATAGTTTTGATCTAGTTTCTGGTGCTAATATCTTAGTACACATGAAATAAGACAACAAGACATGTTGGTATCATCAAGTGACTGGTGTTTATCAGTTTGATGAAATCGTGAAGAAAAAATACAAGACAATTATAAATGGAACTGGTTCATATTTTGGGGGGGGAAAGTTGTCATAATTGCCAGATAAATACACACAAATTTAAAAATGTTGTTTCTAAACACACTAAATAAATGGAAACTTATGAAAATAATGTTTAGTACATCATGGGAAATACCTTCTTTTAAGATTTATCAGTTGCACCACATGGCATTTTTTAAGACCACAGCCACACATTGATGAAAAACCTCAGAAAAGGTCTCATTTTAATTTTAAATAATGATTTTATTTAAAACACAACATTTCAAATGTTTTAATAATTGCAATGGATATACATATTTTAAAATTTTAATTTAGCCTGGTTGAAATCCTTATATGTCAATGACCCTTTTCCCATGTTATAACTGAAATAATCTACCAATAGAAGTAGTACTTTTTAAATCCACCTTAATGAATTATTTACTAAATAAAAAAACTTGTTTAAAAAGTGTGTACTCTATTGTTGTTGTTTGTCCTCTTTGCTTATCAAATTGGTTATTTTGTAGATCAATACCTGTCTGCATTGTTTGTTTTGAATGCACTGGTGAATGAAAAATAGGCGAGTAAATACACAAAGGCAGATTAAAAAAAAAATCATTACCCATTTTTCACAACAAAACTGTCTCGTTTCCAGAAACAAGTTTTGTTTGAAAACAAAAAATCAAAATCTGTGATTCATTTTGGATCTAACTGTAGATAAAACATAATCTTTCTATAAACACTCTAAGTCATTTGAAAACACAGATATTCCCATGACCTAACAAGCCCTCCATGACTCTTCATTTCTCTGTTTTGGGTTTGATTCAGTTTATTCTCACCACAGGGCTGCGCGTCATGCTCAATAAGCCGCTCCTGTCAGAAGCACTTTGCAGACTCGCTGTAAAGGTGACGCTCCCTGAACCTTCGCCCCGGAGCAAAACGAGCCATTTCCAAACGATCGGCCTCCTGACAGAGGAGCAAACTCTGAGGACGGCTCTGGGTCTGGAGGAGAAGGTTTCGGTCTTCGTTTGTTGTGATTATGTGTGGAGCCTTGTTAAATCCGTCCGCCCAACCCTCCGCTGCCTCAGGTTAACACCCAGTTCTTCAGCCTTTTTACTGATCTAATCTAGATTGTGGTACGACTTGTAAAGATTACACACACACACACACAAAAGTGCGCTGGCGTCCTCCAAAATGTTTAATTAGATTCTAAAGGATCCTTTTTGAGGAGATAAGATGTTCAGCATGTAATGAGCGATAGATTCCAGCAGTGAGATTCAGCGAGAGCATTTGAGGAAGAGGAAGTTAGGGATTAACATTTCTCCATTAAAACTTTGCAGAAGTAGACAATCATACTTTGAAAGAAAATCCACCTTTACTAATGTTTTGGAAGATCACAGCTAATATTTCTACTCAGAAAGATAAAGAACTTTTTTTTGTTACTCATGAACAAAATAGCCCTGGCACTGCCTTTAAATATATAAGAGATCTACTGTATATGAGGGAAATAATTTTTAAAAAGATTTTGTGCCATTAATTCTTTTACTTCTTACTTTTTATATATATTTATGTATTGATGCTTTTGGGCCTGGAACTCATCCATCCATTTTCTAACACCCTTGTCCCTACTGGGATCGGGAGGTGCTGGTGCCGATCTCCAGCTAACGGTCCAGGCGAGATGCGGGGTCACGAGATGCGGGGTCACCCTGGACAGGTCGCCAGTCTGTCGCAGGGCAACACAGAGACAGACAGGACAAACAACCATGCACACACACACGCACACACACACCTAGGGAGAATTTAGAAAGACCAATTAACCTGACAGTCATGTCTTTGGACTGTGGGAGGAAGCCGGAGTACCCTGAGAGAATCCACGCCTGCACAGGGAGAACATGCAAACTCCGTGCAGAAAGACCAGTTATTCCCTCATAAAAACATACCTGGAGTGTTGCTTTGATTTTTTTATGCATGTTTGAGAAATCCTTTCATTTCCCATGGTAACCATTCAGCTGTGCAAAATGCCTGGATGGACCTTGCCCCGCCTTCAAGGACCTAGCTCCTCCTCTGCTCTGCAGCTTCCAAGCTTTTGTCTCACCAAGGCAATCGGACAATCCCTTGCGATTCCCCTACTCAGCTCCTTCAAACTAGCCACTAGAATTAGCAAACACCTGGTGGAACTGCACATCTGCTGAGCCTAATATACAATCTACTTCTCACTGCAACACCGGTAAAAATGTTGTTATAGGTTAATAGGGGAGCCATGTTGCGGTGACTTCCTGAAGGCAGAGTTTTAGAACGAGCAGGAATTTTTAAAGAGACAGAGGCCCAATTTCAAAGCATTAAAACACAAAGTAAAGCTTCTTTTAAGTCAAGTGTCTGAAGATGACACACGTACTTGATTTTGCTACTAAAGGGCAATATGTGCATGGAAAACACATAACACTTTAACATTTCTCAATTAAAGCCCTGCAAAACAGACTTTCAAAATAAAATCTGCCTTTCTTACAAATGTTTTGGAAGATCAAAGGTAATTTTCCACTCAGAAAGACAAAGAACTCATTTTGTGTGTCCATGAAAAAAATACTCCTTTATATATTTAAAGAAATACTTTCTTTAAATATATACTGGGGGAAAATCAGTTTTAAAGAGCTGGTTTGTGATTTTGTGCAGTTTATTCTTCTATTTCTTACTCCCCCCCGCCCCCCAAATTCCTTTTGTGCCTAAAACTATTTTTACGACTTGAAACAAAATTCCCATCCTTTTTTCCCCCCAGGGATCCGATAAGGATCTATGTGTCATTATAAACTTAAATGGTTTAAACCTTGTGAAATGCCTACATCATTTCAGAAAAACCGCATCTACACAAGTTATTGTTAATCACAGAAAAAAGTCTGCATAAAATCATAGATTGTGTGTCAGTGTTATTCTAAAAAATGCATAAACCCCTGCTGCACAAGATTAAACATTGAGCATCCAGTGTGCAAGCGTTATTTGTTAAACGCGGCATCGGAGGCTCTTTTGTTTTCACATTCGCCTCGGTGTGCGGCGGCGAGGTCGAAGCAATGAAATGCATTTCCTGCGGTATGTTCAACAGTCGATGCGGTAAAATGGAAAAGCAACAAATTTAATTAAAGCTGAGTGAGTTCAAAGCGCAGCATGGCGTCCGCATGCTGCGCTTTGAGACGTTGTTGCAATTAAAGCGCAGGAAACATGCTTTTTGGACGTAAAAAGGAACGTCATCATGCTTCAGCATCTTCTTAAAACAAAACTTTGCTCTTCTTTTTTTCCTGTCGAGAAAGAAACATAGTCCGATTACTCACTTTCCTGTCACAGCATGGGGGGGAAGTCAGACATTCAGAGTCTGAAATATAAATGTCAGCTGATGAGTCAGACTACTATGTCTTACATAAGTTAAGATCAAATGGCTTTTCAAAATAGCACGTAACTTAAAGGCATCTGCTCATCCATCTGAGGTTGGTCCAACTTAAAGAAAAAAAACGCTTTTTAAGGTCTCACATCAAGAAACACAATAAGAGGCAATGTGTCATTGTTGAATGAACACAAATCAGGCAAAAGAGTAAAAAAGTACAACCCATAAATCAGAAGCTTATGGAATGGCTGCACCAATAAAAGCACAAATCATCACTCTACCATCGTATGATCGTGTTTGGCGGTTAGTGATGGATGTTTGCGCTGACATTATGAGTTTCAATTTGCTGTGGATTGTGGGTAAACATGTCTGCTTTCAGCTCATCGGTCCAAGTCTCATTGATGAACACTGAGTTAACATGCTAACTGGATTTTTTTTTTCTTTCAGGAAGTTATGACAGGAATATACAGTCTTACCTTGGTGCTCATGTCTGTTCACTTCACTCCTCTGATGAAGAAGAACCATGGAGCTTTTCAATATCATTAATATTATTATTATTGAAAGTTGTGTAGAATTTGCTTGGATTTCCATTCCTGTGAAAGCTGGCAGTGTTTTTGCTCTTTTCACCATAAAATGATGAACGTCAAACAGATCGGAAAAGATCTGATAACCATTTACACATTGATAGACGGCAACAATGTGTTTATCTACATCTGAAGTCAGATTTGAATAATTTGAGAACCTGTTACAAAGAACAAATAATTTTTATTACCTCCTCATATGTAAACTCAATTAGAAAAAAGGCTGTAGTCTACTTTGTTCATACCAATGGTGTATTTTAAAACTAAATATTAGAATGGTAATGTTCCAATACTTTGTTAGTTAACATTTAAATTTTTAAGTCTATAAATCTTCTTTCAGTCTGGTTGTAAAGCTCTTTGTCACACAATAAAGCAAAGAAGTTGAATGATATGGTTTTAGCTACATATTCTGCCATTCTTTGTAATTTTTGACGCCATGGTTGCTTTTTATACTGTAGACCACAATATTCTGATTGCCCATCTGAGGCAATGTGGATATTCTAAGTTCGTCAGCAGGGCAATTCAGATCTTAACGGTTTAAGAGAAGCTTTGACCCTCTCATGGTCTTAGCACGATGCTCAGGAGGAGCGCGTCAAATGTCACGGTCGGACATCGAGGAAGTGATGTGGATGTCCCATCAGACCATCAGTTCCCCAAACCATAAACACACACACAAAAAACCTCCGTCAAAGCGCACGCTGGGTCAGTGCGACCTGGTGGTTAAGACAATGAGAGGGTGATTGCTTTGTTGCTTTCCTTACTTCTGTATCCTTTTTTGCCCTTTTCTCTGGTGGAGTTCCACAGGGTTCCGTTCTCGCACCGGTGATGCTTTTTATTTAAATATTTGGTCTTTAGGTTTTGGGTTTAAAGATTAACAATAGCAAACATTTTAAAGGATTTTCATAAAAAATTTTTTTATGAGTTTGTTTAAAGAAAAATATTTACTTTGTTTTGTTTTATTATTATTATTATTATTATTATTATTATTATTATTATTATTATTATTATTATTATTCCACAGATGCGATCTTTGTTGCTGAATGGGTGACGAGCCTCCAGTCGCTTCTTACACTCGACGCATTGTGCAGGACAGGTTCCCCCAGCCGGGTCGCAGGGATGTACCAGGAGGTGGCCTTCTTGGCAGGCAACACTGACCACCAGTTCACCCCTTTCCGCTTTAACCGAGTGAAAAATCCACAGGAAGTCACATCCAAGAAGGGCTTGTTCTACAAGAGAGCCCAGGTTCTGCTCCAGCCTCAGCCTCAGCCGAACCAGCAGGACGGAGACGAGGCGGGCCTGGCCGACAGGGCGGCCATTATCAACGTCGGGGGGATCAAGTATCACATCCCCTGGTCCACGCTGGACGAGTTCCCGCTGACCCGACTGGGCAAGCTGCGCAGCTGCAGCAACGAGGCTGAGATCATGGATGTGTGCGACGACTACGACGTCAGCCGCAACGAGTACTTTTTCGACCGCAACCCGTCTGCCTTCCGCATCATAGTGACCTTCCTGGCAGCGGGGAAGCTGAGGCTGCTGAGGGAGATGTGTGCCCTTTCCTTCCAGGAGGAGCTGCTCTACTGGGGCCTAGAGGATGACAACCTGGAGTGGTGCTGCCTCCGCAAGCTGCGCCTCAGGCAGGAGGAGTACAAGGAGCTGCAAAGGCTGGAGGAGGAGGAGGCAGAGCTCACCTCCCCGCAGTCCTGCGAGGAGAGCCAGCAGCCTCCGGGAGGGCCGGAGGAGACTCTCTCGGGGGGCTGCATGCGGAGGCTCAGGGACATGGTGGAGAACCCGCACTCGGGCCTGCCCGGCAAGATCTTCGCTTGCCTGTCTGTGCTGTTTGTAGCCATCACTGCGGTGACGCTGTGCGTCAGCACCATGCCGGACCTCAGAGAGGAGGAGGAGAGGGTGAGTTCACTTCCACACCTAGTTTTTCCACAGATTCTAGTTGTAAATTAATTTAGCACCTGTGAGACACAACAAGAAAAAAACTGGTTCCCTATAGATTTATTCAGACTTAGATTGGTGATCTAAGTCATCAACCATCAATTCCCCAAACCTCTGTGTTTTCCAGGACTTGCTCTGTATTTAACAGAGCAAGTTAAACAAATGATTGGAGTCTAGGGCAGAGGTTCAATCATAAACCTATAGAACCACGATTTAAGTGGTGACCCAGCCAAAGTTCAGACCTGAGTCCAACTGAGAACTTGTTGAAAATTGATGTTCAGAGATGCTACCTGTCTCTGATAGGATAGGTGCGAATGTCTTTGAGTGCATTCACACTAACCCTGTTTAGTCTGCTTTCATCAAACTCTTGTTGATTTCTTCACCAACATTCTGTGTTTTGTGTTGGCCTATCACGTCAAATCCGATTTGAATACTTTTAAGACTGTGGTCGTGGTGTAACAAAATAAGCAAAACTTCAAAGTATGATTACTTTTAAGAGGCGCTCTATGTCCTTGAAGTTTTCCTCAGAAGATTTAAGCTTCTTTTACGCTTCCCATGCATAGTTATTAAAAAAAATCTTCTTCTTCCCCGAGCCCTTGGCGTTCCAACACAACCTGAGATTTCTCAAATGGAAATTAGATTAGAGCACATTGATTTTCTAATTTCAGTGAAGTATGAAGGCAGACAGTAATCCCATTTTGTGGATACTCATATTATTTTTTGTGCATAAAAACAGTATTGTGTCTTATAAATGGCCTCACTTGTGTATTTGAAGAGTTCAATACAAAACAGACTTTCAGAGGGAACACCATGATGGCCTTTAAACAGCTCACAGAACGGACAGGGAATCCGTTCTCAGGCCTCCTTCTGTTTTTTCTTGTTTTTTTTCTCATCGCCTTTGGGCTGTGTGTGCAGTAGAGCAGCTACAGCAGGCATTCAGAATATGTTGATGCAGCGGCCCACATACAGAGACTTTCCGGGCTTTATTGTAAATCACTGTGAAATAAACCAAGGCGACGGCTCGGGAACAACAGGCCTACTCACCCTTCACTTGAGTGCCAGATTATTGTGCGACGCTGCCTCCTCTTTCTGCAGTGTGTCTTCTGCTGCAACACAAATTCCAACTTTTTTTGTTTTTGCTTTTTCCTCCATACATGAGATTGAGGACATCAAACACCAGCTATGTTTTCCCTGCAGCTTTAAACGGCAGGTGGAATTGGTTTTGTACGCTGTCTTTGCAAAAAAGCCTCGGATATGTTCCACATGCCGTACATTTTACTTGACCTGCTTTCACAAATGAAAATAATAGAAGCTGGGATGAAATACAGAGTGAGCTCATTATAATTATGTAACTGCGTGATTCTGAAAATTATAACCATGTAAAAGCTTGTTTATGCAAATCCTTCCAAAAGCAGATGACCACTAAAAATGAAGCTATGAGTAAATACTTCTTAATTAATTGCTTTGGGACTTCCACAGTAATGCCCCCATCAAACTATTACTTCATGTCAATCATGTAAAAAAAGTGCCTTGGATGAACAATAAGCCACCATTGCTTTGTTGTGAACTTTAACCTTTATCATAAATAACCTAATCTCCAGAGATGCCAGAGGACCCAAATTCATCTGTCTATATGTTGCCCATATTTGCCCGTTGCTGTGACAGTTCACTACTTCTAAATTCATCCATCTTCAGTGGAAATAATTTATGTTCATAGTTCACTACCCAAACATTCAAAACGAAGTTCTGAGCTCCGACATGCAGTAGTTCTCATTAATTCATCAACTTATGGGTCATGATGTCGCTCATCAATTAGCATGTCAAGGACGTTATTGTGCTCTATAATCTTTAATTCTCTTCTTTTCTCTTTGCTCACATAGACCCCAAAAAACCTGCTTTCATTGCAGGCACATAGAGACATAGAGTTTGCTCTTAGACAAAAAAGCGGTTTATGAAGGTTATGTTTGTAATCAGGATCACTTTGACAGCACAATGAGGTTAATGTCCTCTTAATAACCCTTGAAGGGATTATTAAGACACCAGCAGGGTTTCCCTCAGCGCATTATTAGCCTGGCAGGCTGCCAGGCCAGGCATAAAGAGTTTGAAGTCTGGTGTTTTTTGTTATTGTTGTTTAAAATCCATAACCTCTGCCTGTCTCTACCTGTCTACAAGCTAACACCTTCATCAAATACAGTGACGAGTCACGTATAAAGATAAAGCTAGCTAGCAGAGATGTTTGCATGTGTAAAAGCAACTTTCTGTGTATGACGTTATATACACAGAAGGTTGGCGTTCGGTGAGACTGATGTGAGCGCATATATCCTTGTGAACAAAGAATAATATATGGCGTGTCCATTTCCATCTCACACACGCTCACCAACCAATCACAGACAGCTCTTTTTCATCCAATCAGACAACTAGACAACCAATCATAACTAGAAAATCAAAATGTTGCACTAAGCGGCAGACATTACTAAACAAAACAGTAAAATGAAGGAATTTTTTACCTTAAGAATGTAGAAACATATAGTACTTGCAATTTAGCTTGTTTTTTAAGCAACACAAAACAACAATCCAAGAACAGCTTTATTTATTAAGTGCTTAAAGCATTCATCTTCAGATATGGAGTTTACCTTGATGAAAAATGATACACCTTGTTGGTGTACTGAAGTTACAAACCTAGCTTTTACAAGTCAAAAATGCCTGGAGTTTCTCAAATGATCAACACCCACCAATTTACCACAGCTATTTACCAATTATAGCTCAAAGTGCTATTGAGAGATGGCAGTGCTACTGCTGGTTCTGGTTTGTCCTCTACTTTTGGACCTCTGTTGTTCTGTCTTTCTAACTTTTCCTAGCTTTAAGACTCCGGCTCTAACTGGCAACTTATTTTTGTGCGCTTGTGCTGAACCACAACCTGAATTAGTTTTCTGATGAGCCATTCAACTATAGTGTATTGTAATGTATTTGTATAGTACACAAAACAACCACTGCCCATCTCTTCATTTCTTATTTATTTTTCGACAAAGATTTTAACAATTCAAATTGCAGAAAGGTCTACTCCCTGTAGAAAGAGTGATCCCATAATCTGTTGGTTCTTCTGTGACATCTAAAAGGTAATTAGGAAAATTTTTAAAACAACCCTCAGCTGATAATAATCAAAGGTTGGATTCTGCCGGGCTCAGGTTTCGTGACGCTCACATCTATCAGACTCGGCTCTTTAATTAGGCCTGGAAGTCAAAGCAGAGCCACATCCACTTGTTGCCGAGTTTGGCTTTCATCTCGCAGAAAGAGAAGCATTGCAACATCGGGTTTTTGTTCCAACTAACTACTCGTGTTGCGATTGCCCATGACAAGAACAGCAAAAAGGCACATTAAAGCTTGGAATGTCTCATTTCTGAGATTTTTCATGTTCCGCCTCGGCCCAGGAGGCTTCAGAAAGCCTTGGAGATTTGGCTGCAGGATGTGCATGTATCACGCTAATTCATCTTTTGATTGGCATCAGTTGACTGGAGTATAATCACAGCAGAGCCCTGCAGTTCCTCCCTCTGTCAAAGTTACTGTTTTCATCAGCGAGCTTGAAGAGTGTTGCCTTCAAAAAAGAGAAATCGATGAAGTCAAGGGAGGAAATAAAAATACAGACAGTGATGAAGATGTTTTCTGTTTTACCTACAACTAAACATTACCTCTCCAAATGTGGCAGCAACGACCCATCCAAAGATAGCAATATTTAATTTGGAAAATCCATATTTCAAATGCAAAGACTGTCAGACTTATTTCACTGAAGTGCCAATTAGCTGCCCAAAGATCGGTGAGAGCTCCAGATCTTCCGCTGTGTGAATTATGGCAGCGGGTCATTAGGACTGAAAACCAGAGGTGGAAATTAAACCAAAAAGGAAAGTGTTAGTAGAATAATGAGGTGGCCTTCTTTTCACGCATTTGTAGCTGTTAAAGATCCTAGAAAATATTGAAATCACAAACCTTCAAGTCATTAATTGTTACATTTCTCCTAGAAAGGCTGTGTTGTTGTATAGTGTTTTAAGGATTTTGATGAATTTTTAATATTACTTTCTATTTCTATTTTTTTAGCAAATAAAAAACAATAGCTACATAGATAAGCACTGAAAAAAAGAAAGTCATACAGTGATAGTACACTTACACTCACCAACACCTAGTCATTCTTGTTCTTTGTCCTTGTGCTGCCATTAAAGTATTCACCTGCCAGCTACTTCCTGTTTATGTTTGCTGTTTTTTTTATGTAGAGCCGTTTTCTTCTGCCCTTCACTTTGCAAGGGTTGTAAATCCAACAACATATACTTGTCAATTAAATCAACTTTCTTTCATTTTCACCAAAAAATATGCAGGTTATCGTTAGAACACTGTTACGCTTTAGAGCAGTAGCAAATTATAGCGTCAGCATGGAAGAGTGGCTGGGAAATAGTCCAGTGGACTCGGTTCGATTTGGGATCAGAATTTTGACATTTGTTACATTTTCATCCGCTGCGGTTTGCTTTTACACCGCTCTGTGTCAAGCGAAGCAAACCCTTTGAATAACCTGCTTACCCCCTTTGTCTGAGGTGGATCAAGAACCGTTAAAGGAAACATCACGGAGACACCGAGCTTCTCTTTCGTCTTTGGTAAAAGACAATGAGGCATTTCTCCTGCTAGTACTAGACACGTGTGTTTGTTTTGGTTGTATTTACCCAGAATGCCCTACTCTGTGATCCACTTCCTGCTTTAGGAGCGGTCTTCAGTCCTCTCAGCGTTTGCATCTGGATTTAAACTGCACCAGAGTTCACTTCAGTCAAACCCAATTTTACGTTTTTAGATGGACCAGAATTTGCTTTTTTGGTTCGAATCAGAGTTCGATTGTGCATTCACACCTCCCCAAACGAACCAGACTTTCTAGACAAATGAACTAGATTAAAGCGGACTAAACAGGGCTGGTTTGAATGCTCCCATAGTTAGTATAGTCACTTAATTAAACTGAAGATATCTATATCGAGAAAGCAATCGTACTTAACAATAATAATGGCAGCAGAAGAGGAGTTGAGAAGAAGCATGTGTTAAGCGCATAAAAACAAACTTGTTCAAACTTATTTCCATGTGATTGTTCTCACACTTTGCCGAATATTTCAAGCGTGGCCCATAGTGATGTGAGCAGTCAGCCTCCTGCTGCTGCTTCCAGCTTCTGTTTTGTTCTCTTCTGCCCCTCTGCCACCCCGTCCTCCCCCGTGGACTCCCAGGTCAGAGACCCTCTCCTCAGTTCCTGACATGTGTAAGACATGGTGAGGGTTAGAGATGAGCTCATGACTTCATGAAACGTTGGGGAGAATGGCTATGTAGCCTTGGGGCCTAACTCAAACATCTACCGTCTTGGCTTTAAAAATATGGATGAATTATCTACACCAGAGTTGTAGAACAAATTAAAACTGAATTAATGGTTGAATTACCCTGTCAACATCATAACACGTCCTGCGCAGGTCTAGTAATTACACTTTCATTTGATTTAGGATTATTGAACCAGGCGAACATTGAAAACATTCAGAACCCCCTGCTACTTTATGGCAGTGATAAGTGATTTGAATTGAGCTGATATCAAATGATCTTTGTTGGGCTACACACATCTGATGGTGAGCACAATATTAAATAAATGACCTATAACCCAGAAATGAAGACATCAAACAGACCTTTGTTGTTTGTAAAAGTTTCAAACTGACCTGTGTGTCCGTCATTATTCAGTGTGTTTGTTCCCGCTTCATTTTTATTCACAGCAACAATCAGAGAAGTTTTCACTCACTAAGTATTTTTCAATGAGTTCTAATAACTTGGTCCATCGTTTTTTGCTCTTTCATCTGCTAATTTAATCCGTGACACAGACTCCTTGTATTTGTTAGCTTCAAAAGTCACACATTTACTTCTTCTCCACTCCTTCTGCCACCAAAATGTGTTTAGGTCAACATTTTCTTTTTATATGTGGAATCTGTGAGCATGAACACAATCGCCTCACTGAGAGACTTTTTGCTGCAGTGCATTTCCCAGCTCCTTAAAGGGGCAGTATTGTGTGTTCCAGGCACATTGTGCCATTTTATATCACAATCAAGTAACTATGTTAACTTCATAGCTATAAATATCAAATATGTCTTTAAACATATTTGACTTAGCAATTTGAAATTGGGCCTCTGTTCCTTTAAAAGCGCTTTCTCTTAAATAAACTCCACCTCCACCCTTTAAGTCATCACAACGTGGCTCCTCTATCAACCCTTTAGCAACGTTTTTACCAACGTTTCACTGAGCAGTAGCTCCTATTATGTTGCTACATTCATAAAAAAACAATATAAACTCATTCATGTATTGTACTTTATTAGCAAAACTACATTTTCTAAAAGTTGTCCATTTACGCTACGTTTCTAATTGCAGTCATATGGTGACAATGTGAGTTTTAAGCACAATGGGCTGAGAAAACATAACTGAGGTTTTAAGCTGGACCTTTTTCACCTCATCTCTGCTGTATGTCCTACTCACTAACAAAAACATTATCTTTTAGTTTTGATGGTTAGGACATTAGATGTAAGTTAATAGTCTTGTGTTTAAAATCAAAGGTTAAGGATTTATTTTGTTTAAAGTGAGGGAATAAGAATCAACATCAGGTCCCCACAAAGCTGGTAAAGTGTGTGTGTGTGTCACAGCTGAGCCAAATGCACACACACACACACACACACACACACACACACACACACACACACACACACACACACAAGAAAAGACATGAGTGTGTAAGCGGATTGACTTTCCTAAGACTGTGAAAACCAGAACACACACGCCCACACACACACAGTCATTAAGCTCTCCTTAATAGAAAATTGTTTCAGCTATTTTTGCACAAAATGATCCAAATTCATCCCTGCAAAATACAGTATAATCTTTCTTTCACCTACAAATTGAGCACATTTTTGGAAATTAATTAGAGAATTACCACTGTAGATGGCTGGGATTGGATTAGGACATCAGTAGCCAATGGATTGTGTTTGAACCATCACACAAAAAGATTTTTCTTTCAGTTTTTCTTCTCAGACGTTCAGAACCGCCGACTCTATTCTCACAAAGCATCTTTAAAAACACCTGTTTCTCCAGTGAGAGTCCTGGCCGTGTCTCTCCAGTGACTCTGCTCCTGCCCCTCAGCCCTCCTGCACTCATTGTGATGTAAATCCGTGGCACTTTAAAGCGCACCCTTACCGGGGAGCAGGCAGCTCACAGTTGGACTGCATGGAGTGGGAATGTGTGGAACTGCTGCAGGAAAACAGATTTCTTTTTTTTCCTTCTTTAGCTTTAGTCAAAAGCTGGATAAAGCAGGAGGGCATTACTCATTCCTGCTGACTGTGAGTTAGACGTACTGCTGTTCCAGCTTGGAGAAACGTACGATCCATCATAGACGGGATGGAAAATAATTTTTGCTTAACTGAAAAGTCTTTTTATATATATATATATATATATATATATATATATATAACTTTCTTCAGCAAATCATTCCACCGTGGGCAGCAGAATGTTGTGTTCAGATGCAGCTTTATTATTATACACAAATCAGGCATAATATTATGACCACTAAGACGTGATCTGAATCTGCTACGTAACTGAGGAGAGTTGAGACGCTTACCCGACAGCAAAAGCATCAACATTGAGTACTCACATTTTCTTTGACATCAGGTGAAGGTCAGGTGGATGTTCACCTTTTACTTGTGCATCACGTGGCACTAGAATATATTTTGTGTAGTTTCAAGTTGATTTCCGTGGCAAGTTAATGTCTTAAACAATAATTGTTAAAAAACAAACAGAAATGTTCATTTTTCAGACTTTTTTTTTTTGTTAATATTTTTCATTTCAAAGTAAGTCATGCCACAGATATATTTACTCAGAAACACACTTGGCCACGCCTATCCATTATAATTGGCCAAACAGCGACGGTTTTAGAAGAAAAGTTTTTGTGTTTGGGACCTGGAAATGAACTAAAAACATTTTGTAGGTTAACAAAATAGAAAAGAATTGGCACAAAAAGTTAAATAACTAAAAATAGAGGCAAACGTCATAATATTATACATTTTGTGGTGCAGGTAAAGAAAGCAGAAATCACAATAATTTCAGCATGTTTAATTGGGGAAGAAAAACACATTTTGGCCTTATGGGCATTCAACTGTGGGATTTTGGCCCTTGGTGCAAAAAAAAATCGGACACCACCGACTTAGAGGATTTATAATTTCTTAGTATCTGGTACCTCTGCATATCTTCAGTGGTGTAGGGGAAGTTTATCCCTGGATGTGTCATTGCTGGTTTGGTTGCAAAAGGGGGACAAACACACAGACTGGTGGTCATAATGTTAAGCAGGATCATTGCATGTATATTTGTGTTCAGGAATCATGCTGGGATCTGGTAAACTCCCTGTATTTTTCATGATGGTTTTTATTGACCGTGTTGGTTAAAATGAGCATTTTAATCAACGCTCCACTCTTTTCACCCACTGCGCCTGGTGAGTCTCACTCTGTCACCACCAAGAAGCTTTGTCAGACTGTTTTAACTGGGTAAGCAAGCGTCTTTTATTATTGGCAGCCTAAAAACAGTCCATACCTTCATCCAACCAGGCATTCGTCATTTGAATTCGGGAAGCAACAGGACCAAACAGAAGGAAGGAAAAAAATATAGTTATCTTCTCCTTTGGTTACTTTTGCGATGCGGATGCTCCAGCTGTGCGTTTCTTTAATTGCTCTTCCCTGCGGAGCTTCAAGCATGCCCGGCTGAACAGTCTCTCTCTACTCTTGTGCCAGAAAAGCCATTGACTTTGCTAAGTGTTGTCAAAATGCTTCTGCTGTTACCATAGAAGCGTTTGCTTTTGTAAACACTTTCAGGTAAAGTGGTCTTATCTGCTGTTTCCCATAAAGGAAACACTTTGCTGCCTGGCCATTGACTGATTATTCCAGAGTGTGATATCCAGGCTGTGTCCCCAGATCATGGATTCATCTGATGTTCACATGATTGTCTCAATTGAAATACAACTTTAGTATATGAAAGAAGTCTTTTTAAAAAAATCTTAATTTAACTGTAAGGTGTTTTCATTATTGTGTAAGCCAACTGTATGTGGTGGACAATGTGATATGGCTCTTTGCCCAGGACTCCATACTTCTTAGTGTTGAAAGAAAAATGTTCAGCTGTAACCCAAACAAGGTTTTTTATCTATTTATTTATTCCTAAGTCTGGTCAGAAGGGAGTTGAATCCCATTTCCATTGCACAGTGTAGGCAAGTGGTCTCAAAGTGCAGCCCTTCTTTAGATGCCTGTCTGCTTCGTCACACTGGCTCTTTTATTAGCTCATTAGCAGAGCTCGGTAGAGCTTGACTGTTTGCTGGTGAGGCAGTTTTGCTATCTGATCAATCGTCTAGGACAAGGGACACATCTAAAAGTTGCAGGACTCTGGATCTTGAGGAATGCAGTTTGAGATCACTGGTGTAGGCAGTGTAAGAAAATACGGCCGAACACCATCTGTGTTTAATGCTGCTGAAATTGGTCTTTTCTTATATTTCAATTTTATTCCTTAAATCTGCTGCAGCCTTTCCAGCAAATTTAGGAGTCACAGTCCAAAGTGTTTGCCTAGATTTTCCAGGATTTCTACATTTCCTCTTTTATCCCTTGGAATTTCTTTACTTTTCCGTCTTCTTCCTTCTTGATGTTTTTAAGAGTTGGGACCATTATCTGTATTACTTCTTCCAACTTGAGTTTGTCCAAAACCACAGTGTCTGATTGGTTAGTCATGTACTTTCTATCGATTTGG
This sequence comes from Alfaro cultratus, assembly GCA_903066825.1. Lineage (NCBI taxonomy): Eukaryota > Metazoa > Chordata > Actinopteri > Cyprinodontiformes > Poeciliidae > Alfaro > Alfaro cultratus. Next base: position 18,350 of record CAEFZX010013929.1, on the reverse strand, counting down.
TTCTCTCTACAGGATCTTTGGCATGTCATTCTCTACCATCATTGGTGGTGTCACCAATATGGCATTAAGACCTCTAGACCATACAACACACCAATGTTTCTTTACATTATTGTACTCTGTATCACTCTGTGTACACATGAACAATTTCAAGGGCACCTTTGCATTATGGGTGTTGTCTGATCAGATGAACCCTAGCCTTTTGTTTTTATGCAAGCATGATTATCAGACACCAACCTTCCTATTAGACCTACTTAGCTTTAGCCAGTTACTTAGTCTTTTCCAAGATGGGTCCTGCTTTGTCAAAAATAATTTATGTTTTGGTAAAATCTATGCAAACAATAAATGAATACATTCTTTAAGCTTATTGACACAAATTGTACTATTTTAATGACAACCCTGGTATGGGCTTTTCTTTTTATGATGGCTCCCCTTGGTCCTCCTCTTGTACATTTGGTTGCTGGCGGCCATCTTTTTGAGGTACTCCAGGATCTTTGTTTTTCCTGGTAGGTGACTCTGATTCTTACACCTCAGTAGATTTTCTCATATTCGCATTGAGTCTTGAAGTTTTGAAGCTTCCAAAAGTCCCATATCCTCTATACTTTACATCTTGCTTTGGGGCTTGGTGGCTTTGCAACCTACCAGCAGTTTAAAAACCACCTGCTTCGTCCTTGTTCCAGTTGCCCTCTTCTCATCAGAATGTCATTGTCCTGATACCTCTAGTGCAGAACTGTAATGTCTGAACAGAAAAACCATTAGTGACGTCACTAAGAGGAGCTTATAGCCATTATCTTCCTGTTCAAAACCCAATGCCTATAATAAAGTAGGACAGAGATGAAATTAATTACTAAATCTAAGTAAAGTATGTAAAAAAAAAAAAAAAAAGGTGCACAACTCTCAAAATACAGTAAAGTAAAGCCTGAACACCTTTCTTATTGCTCGATTTCCTGTGTTTTTAGCCCGTCAGTGATGGCGGAGCGTTTGATTGTCAACCTCCATCAGGTTAGGGTAGATTAGGTGTAACCATAATGACCCTCATAGGGAATTAGGTTTGTTCCAGCAGAGTAGGAACATATAAATAACAGTCCTAGTGCATGCAGTGTGCGGATGTAATTAGCTTAACACTAACATAAAGTGAGCCATTATTCAGGGTGTAAAGAGGAAATTGATATAATTTCAATCAAGTTTTCATTTGTTGTTCTAGGACAGAATCAACCCTCATAAATATCAAGTAAGATTTACATTCTATTAGTAAAGTGGCAGTGTTCACTTTGCATTGCAGAGTTTTAGTGTTTCAGGCGATGAAAAACTAATTCGCTTGTGATGTCGCTGGGCTTGGTTCCAGACATTTAAAAACATTGAAAAAGATTACGGCAATGTAATCCAAATTCTGTTATTATTGGATATGAGTTCAGTCTGAGTAATTGCTTTACAAATTGAAAATCAAAACAATTGAGGAACTGAGCCAAACCAAAACGTATTAGACGGTGTCTTATGGGGGAGCAGAGTGGAAATGACACACGACACATTAATATTTAGTCAGTGTGAGATGTAAGAAAAGTACAATAATCTGTCCAAGTAGCAAGACTTTTTCCCCATGTAAGTTAAAACATGGACAGATTCCATCTTGTTCCAGATGGAGCAAGATGGACAGATTAATGGACAGATTAATTCACTTATGACGAGAACTTATCCATTAATATTAAAGGGGCAGTATCATGTAAAATCTACTTTTTTGATCTTTGTATCATGTTGTTATTTGCTTGTCAAAAACATACCTGGACTGTTGTTTTGAATTCTTTCATTCTCTCCTTTGGCTCCTCCAGACTAGTCAGTGGCAATTAGCAAACACCTGGTGGAACTGTGAATCAGCTGAGCTCGTTATAGGAGCTGCTTCTCAATGCAATACTGATTAAAAATGTTGTTAAAGGGTTAATGGAGGAACCATGTTGTGATATCTTCCTGAAGGCGGAGTTTCAGAGAGAGCAGAAGCTTCTTAAAGAGACAGTGACCCGATTTCAAAGTGTTAAATTACAAAGTCAAATTTCCTTTAAGTCATATTTTATATATATATATCATATAGATTTTTATATAACAACTGAAGGTAACGGTTACTTGATTGTGCTACAAAATGACACAATGTACCTGGAAAACACATAATACTGCCACTTAAAGGAATTATTGCCATAAACAAGCTCCTATGTTGTCCTGAAAAGTTGCTTGTGAGTTAGTTTTGTCTGATTTCAAGTCTATTCAAGATATTTGCACTAGAAGCTAGGAACCAAAAACTCTTGGTAAGACGTAGTGTTTCTGCAGTGTGAGCAGGTGCTTTCGTATCATCCAGCTTCTCAATTTCTGCCTGCATCTCTTCAGCCAACCTGGTTACCAGGAATAATCTCAAACTGTGCACTCAGTGACACAAAAGTTGTTTATAGGTTGTGGAGGAATAGAGATGAGGTTAAAAGAAATGCGTATCCTCACAACCGACTGTCACAGTATACAGATGGCTTCTGTGTCGGGGAGATGTAGCAGATTAAATGAGCGCTGATGCTTGTTACACGGTGACACATTTTCCAAGCGCAGCACTGCAGGGCCTCTCGCCAGAACACACTGAAAGTGCAGTTGGTCAGGTTGTCAGTCAAAACTAAAAATAGGCAAATGAAAATATTCCACTTTTCGTGTCATGTTGTTCACATTCCACCCGGACTGGAAATGGTCCGTGAGCATCCACAGCTCAGCTTTTGAAGGGAATAAATATGCAGTGTTTGTTCCCTGACGCGCCGGCAGCAGCAATGAGTTTGTGATCAGACTTTAAACTGGGAAATCTGAATTAAAACCGGTTTCAGAGTTCGATGTCGGAAAGAGAAAACAGAATTAGAAGGTTCTTCTCTTGGTTTTTGCTGTAAACCATAACAGCTCCAGTTAGATTATAGTATTTTCTTAATTTAGTGACACATTTGAATCAAGGGGGGATTAACAAAAAAAAAATATTAAAAACCTTTTTGATACAATTTTACAGACTGCTGAGGCTCAACCTCCTGACACCACATGGCTGGATGGACTTCAGCTTAACTAAAAAGACCAGACGGTTTCTGGAGAAGGTTTTTGTGGAAGATACCTCATATACCGTATTTGTGATGTATGGGTTTGAGTTCTATGATTTAAAATCAAAATCAAAGTTTACTTGTATAGCAACTTTCAGCAACAAGGCATTTCAAGATGCTTTACATCATAAAAACACAAAAATACAAAGACATCAGACTGATGATTATGTTTCAAAAGAAGCTCTGAACAGGCGGGTTTTTAGTCTAGATTTAAAGACACTCAGTGTTTCAGCTGCTTTGCAGTTTTCTGGAAGTTTGTTCCAGATTTGTGATGCATAGAAGCTGAATGCTGAATGCTATGTTTGGTTTTGATGCCCAATAAACATCCAGCTGGTTCAGAACAGGATTCTGCTCCGTGGTCCAGTTGGCCATTTTCAAGGGTTAAGTTACTTTATCAGACAAAGTCATAAAGAAACTGGGTGCCTCAGGGCAGGACAGAAAGCAGGGCTTGAACGATTAATTGTGATTAATCCTAATTAATCGATTACTGAAATAATCGACAACTAATTAAGCAACCGATTAATCATTACTTGGATTATACAGACTTAAAAAATGAGGCCATTTGCTGAAAGAACAACACAGTCAGAGCAGCAATTGAGCTAAAACTGTGTACAATTGCATTTGCGATAAACAAAAGAAATGTTCTTTTGTTTATCTCAAATAAACAAAATGATAAACAAAAGAATTTTCTTCTCTGAACTTGTTCTACCCAGAACTCCTCAAGTGTTACAAGTTTAGTTTCACCTGGTTCAAATTTCATTAAAAAAAAAAGTCTTTATTAATCACGTTATGCTGTCTAATTATTAATTGGTTGATTGAAAAATAATCAACAGATTATCCTCCCTGCGCTGTATTGATGTTAAGTCGGGCAGAAAATGCAGAGCTTTTCCTGTTTTGATGTTAAAGTGTTTCCTAGCTGCAGATACATCCTTTGCTACCAATGATCAAAGGATCAAAGGAAGTTTTAGACAATAAATTGTTCATTTTCCTTTTTTTTAAAAAGGAAATGAATTATTTGTTTATTTGCATCTTTGAATGTATTTCTAGTGTTTTATATTAAAAAGGCAAATGTGCTTAAGTGAAAGTTTTGCAGAATGTGCCAAGTTTTAAAAATCCAATTAATTGATTAATTGTCACGTCAAGGGATTGATTAATTGTTGACTAAAATAATCGTTAGTCGCAGCTCTACTTTACTTTAATGAGACATTTCTTTGTGTTGTAACTTATGCTAGAAACAGTGATCAATAACGAACAAGCTTATTTGTACTTTTCATCCTCCAAGTATATGTTGTGTTGACTATGCATGCAAAATCCTCCAGTGTTGTTCTGAGCTTTGGCTGTCATAAAAGGAGAAAAAACAAGCAGCCAAAAATGTTTTGGTTGTTTTTGTTTGTTTGTTTGTTTGTTTGGGCGCAGTCATAAAATCCCTCTGGCCTGAGATTTGATTAGTGAAAAAGCTTATTAAGACAGTTCCTGGAAGAGCAGTGGAAAGTGAAAACTCAATCTGAGGACCTGAGCAAATACACACACACACACACGCACGCACGCACGCACGCACGCACGCACGCAGACAATCAGCGAAGCTCAATGGGGTGAATAAACATAAAGATCCGTTAAAAGCATGGGTGTGCCAAAGTCACAAACAGCTCGCCGCTCGTTAAATCGGAGAAAGGGGCGTTTCCCTTCCTGGACTGTTTGTTTTCCACGCTTGTCTTCCATCGTGACGGGGTCAGAGTCCCTCCATCGCTCAGATGGATAATTGCGCGTTTTTAATTTGATCCTCTGTGGTACATGTGCGTACTATAGAGGGAGCAGGGTGGGGGGGGAAACTCACTCAGCCAGAAAACAAAAAAACCCAGCAAAAAACAAATACTCTGGTCAGAGTGGATAAAAACGACGCTACGAGTTGGGTTTGTGTTACAAACAGACAGATTCCCTGCGGGACGGCCGGTAACGGAGGAAGTGTGAAGCATACTGCTCAGAGTGTGAAGACCGGGGAATTAACTTGGACTTGTTTCGGCGCCAGACTCGTATTATTTTGGATCTGAAATGGCAGCATGTGGTTAGAGGGTGGATCTCAAATTTGAATTATTTAGCTATAATTGCCACATGAAGCTATTGAAATGTTATTTAAATGGCTTATTAGTCAACATTTGCAGGCAGTGTATAGAAAAGGTGCAAATGTTTGCCTATACTTGGAAAATATGGCAGAAAGGGCATATGTTCTGCCATATTTTGTGATGCCGTTGATGAATGTTTCTTATTGACAACATGACTTGAAATTAATAGGAAAACAGTAGGGATGAGGGATATGGACTTCAAGTTGTATCGCAATATTTGGCAATAGTGTTGTGATAACGATAAATGTGTCAATAACAAATATTTTTAGGTAACTGTGTGCCACAGCAATTATAGCCCCACAAACACAAATAATGCCTTTGAAAAACGTTCCTATTTGTAATGTGATTTTTTTTTTAGGACAGTCACGTAACGGATTGCGGCTGGTATCACTAACCTGCCCATGATAACCGTATTTTCAATCTTATTGGTAACTATTCATGCTTTCATTGAACAAACAGTGTAGAAAATAGTGAAATCCTGATAACATACATACAGTTTTAGAGGAGTTTTAAATGACATTCATTGGAATTTTTTGTGACAATAAATCAAAACTCATCATATGAAACGTATCACAATAAATGATAAAAAATACGCTAAATACCTCCCACTGCAAACAGTTTGACTAACAGTGTTGCTGTTTGTCTGCTTTGGGTTTATTGTAGTCATAGAACCCATATAGTGAGTAGCATATCATTTACATAATAATCGAGTATTTGTTGCAATCTGAGCACTTCTTTGTGATATTTACATCCCACTAATGAAACCTGATATGTTGTGACTTCTTATGTATTTCCTTGTTTTGTCACACTTGAATGTCTCAGATCATCAAATTAATTTAAATCCGTCACTTTTACTCAGCCACCCTGAACGGTTTTCGAGCAAGAATCGTTTGATTAAGGTCACACAACAACATCTCAGCGTGATTTGGGTTCAGACTTTAACTAGGGCAAAATCTTTCTTTGCATAACTTTGCTCAACCTTCAGTTTAATTTCGGTCAGTGAACAGCAGATCAGCCCCTATGTGTTTTATGTGGGACTAATACTGAGATTTCTATGATTTGGTGTGAATAAATGAAAAAGGACTCTGTCAAGGATGGTGGTGGATCTGTGCTGCTGGGGGGCTCAGAAAGTCTCAAATTTAAAAGGAACATTCAAAAGTGGTTCTTTCAGTCTGATTGTATATTTCATACATGCAAATCAACATGGAAACAAACATTCCACCAGCAGACCTAAATTTGATAGTAAACTTGTAGGGTGAGATGAAGAGAGGCATCTGTCAACACGTTGATTGTTTCTGTTTTCTGAGGAAGGGCTGCACTGAAACGAAAGTCTTCGTGCTTCTGTAGAAGATTGATTCTGATTGTGATTGCTTGGTTATGTCTCCTCTTGCATGAATTACTGCATGTTTTTCACCAAATAATATCCAAATTACACTCTTCCTTCTTGGTGTGTAACTTTTTTTTTTCGAGTGTATTTATATGCCTTGAGTTTTTGGAGTTTGTAACGTGTCCAAATGTTTCTTAGTAGCGGGAACGTGAACAAAGATTGCTTTTGTTTTGAAATTTCTGATCCAATTTGGCAGAACATTCCCTCCAAATAAAGCAGATCGTTTGCTTTTAACCTCGTAGTAACAGAGCTCCCCCACATTTGTACACGAGAGAGCCGAGCCTGCAGCCTGCCAGCAGCTGCACAGGACTGGTCATTTTAACTTAGGCCAGTAGACAGTCTGTGGTAAAGCTGACTAATGGGCGATAAAATGTTCTGCCTTTTGTGATGTGGTATCACGGTGCAGGACCTTTCTGATTTACAGTCAAGCATCCAAATATAGTCTCTCTGGCCTCGGAGGCAACGTTATCTGTTGACTTTTCGCGTGAGAGTTTGTCGCTTGAATTCCTGTCAAATCTGTTTTCCAAGTTCAGGGTTTGCACATCTTTTAGCTCTAATGTAAGGTCTACATCTGGAGAGAACTATTTCCATGCTTTGCTAACGTTGTTTTTCAGCTTTCATGCAACCTTTGCAGCCACAGTGGGGATGTTTCATCACCAGCTCAGACATTTAAAAGTCTGCACCTTGACTCCTCTGTGCAACCCATGTTTATGACTCAACAGTGTGCATTTGTTCAGGGACATCCATGAGCATCTCTGCAGAAGTCGCTATTTCTTTTGTCTGCGCTGTGCAGCGAAGGGAAGCAAACGCTGACGAAAGTATTCACACTTTCACAAGGTAGAAAGCCTAGGCTTTTCCTCTTTTTACCACACTACAAAAAGAAAAATCAAAGAAAAGCTGCTATGTTTTATTGGGATTGCAGACAAACGCATTGTATGAAAAATTGTGAAGTGGGTGAAAAAGTGATATGTAGCTTTCAAAACATCCTAAAATGAATTTTGCATATGAATATCCCTTTATTCATTGTCTGTATGTGTTGGATTGCACTTTATTTACTTTTATTCTTCCATACATCAATGGCGTATCAGGATCATTGTAATTAGAAAAAGAAAAATGTGCATTTCCTCCAAAAAAAAGGAAAAGGAAAAAAAGGACATTTTTGAGTGTGAAAAGTTCGAAGATTTACAGTAAAAAAATCTGAAAATTTGAGATTAAACTCAAAACTTTTCGAGAAAAGAACTACAACATTTTTGAGTTTCAAAAATTCTTTGACTTTCGAAACTCTAATATTTCCGTGTGTTTTCAGAGATTTTGTTGGTGCAGACAAATGCAGGCCAAATCCAACTTTTTCACGGTCGACTGAATGACCAGATTCTGACATTTTCACCTAAAGAAAATATCAGATCTGTGCCACTTCCATAGGCGGCACCAAATCGGACACATGTCTTGTCATGTCACATTTAATCCGATTTGCACAATGACAAAACAAAAGTAAATATTGTTAGGACAGGAATGTCATTGACTACACTCCTGTAGCGCCAGAATTAGCATCAGAGCTAAATCGCTGGTGCTAATTCTGATGCTACAGGCTGCAGCTGCATGTGATGTGACTGGATCTGTAGAGACAGCAGGTTGTACAACTGACTGAAATTGGTGGTAGTTGAAAGAGGAGAAGCTGCCAGCCATCTTGGATTAATGGTGTTTAGAAATAGTTTTTATTTTTTGTTATTTTTTTAAATGGAGAGGATCTGGAAACAAGCAAACTCTAAAGGGAACATTTAAAAAAAATCATCTTGTCTTTCTCTCTTTCCTCTTCCTGGCACTTAGAAGATCAGATTTGTCAGCCAGTGAGAGAAAATAAGTATTTTTATATAATTGTACATTTGGAGGACTCACCCTCTTTTGAGATTTTTCTGCCACCCACAGAACCACGTGGCTGACACGGTGGAAGGCCTTTGAGGTTTCTAACATTTCTTCGTTTACCAGATACTGACCTCTTGGCATTGTATCTTTCTCTGTAAAGTCTGCTGTGGGTCAAGGGTTCAGATCTCTGGCCAGGCCTCTCTGCTTGATCTCTACATTAGTGACTTTCTTCCAGGGATTCTTGTTGCCTGTTGGCCTGGTTGCTTCCTCCTGATTGCCCTTACCATTGAAGGGTTTGTGTTTTGCTTTGTGATGGACTGACGGCCTGTCCAGGGCGTACATCACCTGCTAGGACAGGATTCAGACTGTTAACGGGTGTAGAAAACACAAAGACTGATGCTCCATGTAATCAAGCTGCTTCGTTTGACACGTGAACATTGTCGACAGGAAAAGCAGAAGGAAATGTTCACAGAGTTGCCGGCGTTTACTGCCGCTGTTCTGCACTCAGTTCGATGCGTGACAGCCGCGATTCAATTTCCAAAACTTAATGCGATGCAGATCTCAATTAAATATGTTATTTCTGCGCCTGCAGTCGACAGTTTTGGTTTGAAAGGCCATTAAGTTTTCAAAGAAAAGTGGGACTGTGATGCTAATGCATCCAGGCCGAATGAAAAGTGCCACATTTTATTGTGTTTTCCTCCATCTTGGTGTCAGAAGCAACATTTTGCAGTCTTCCTAAGACTACAATCGCTCCCTGAAGTGAGGGCGTGAGATTACCTCTTCCAGACAGACGATTCCAGCTAATATCCATCCAAATATTGAAACCTGGACGTTTTCGGTTGAGGCGGAATATCCGCCGTTTGATAAATTAGCCTGTGTCACGTTTTATTAGAGCTGCTACTCCCTCATTTCTCTAAATTCAACTCAATTACTGCCTCGTCTTACTTTTGGTGTGAACTGTCACTTAAGTAGTTTATTGCCGCCGCCGTGACTGCAGGAGAAAACTGCAGCTCTGGCTCTGCCGATCAGTCATTTACATGCTCTTTAATGGGTTTTGCAAGTTTCAGGTCTCTGGGGGCAAAAATAGAAAAAGGAACACATGCCATGCACTGAGCTGAGTGTGTGCTTTTGAAAACTGCAGGAGGCTGACTGAGCAAGTTCATGAGAAAACGGTTTATGTGCAAGAATTGATGTTGGTAATCTGTTTTGTGCAAACCAATTACGTTGATGTGTTGGTTTAAACCAATAAAGTGCAGAAGATAATTAAACATTTCAGTGAAAGGACCTATATGGGAACAGATGCATGAGAATAAAGTCATAAAATTACAAAAATAAAGTCAAACTAATATGTGAATAAAGTCGTAATATTTAGAGAATAAAGTCGTAGACTTTACTATTCTAATTTTTATTTTTTTTATTTTTCTCAGCATAGCCCTAATACCACATCGTAGGCACTATGGATGCACGATATATCGGCACTAGCATCGCTATCGGTCGATATTAGTCATTTTTTAAATATTTCTTTTATCTTTCGGGCTGATATATTAGCCCAAATATAGCCTAAAACTGGACAGAAATCAACAACTGAACTTTATTTCCATCTTGTTGCCGTCTGTTTCCGGTCGTTTTTCCCCCCCTAAGGTATCAAAAAAATAGTCACCGTCGGTTACCGGCCATAGCGACAATATTAATATCAGATATCAACATTGGTCCACATTTCAGGCTGGTGCCCCATTGATTTTGTACAAATGTTTTGTGTTTTGAATTCTTCTTGGATTAATCAAATTAGCGTAAAATTGTTGTAGAAGCAGCTTTATGAGTTACAACTGCATCTGTCTGCAAAATTAACAATGTTTCAAAATCACAGGACGATTCATTGACTCATCAGGTTCCACAAATCTTAGTCCAGTCCATTAATATTAACAGGAAAAAAAAAATTGTTTAGCTTTTAAAATGATTAATGATTGAGACAAAAGAAATACGCTCCCTTTCAATCTGCAGTAACGCACAATAAATCCCTTATGATCATAAACTCAAATATTCATGAACGGCGTGTCGGTCGCCGCAAAGAGGAGAGAGCGTTAAGGGAAGCACTGCTTGGCCTCATTTGACAGTGAACTTCCAACATCTGCACATCTTACACCTTTCCCAGCTCTCACCTCTTGATCACCCGGGTTTTGATGTGCGAGTCGGGCCGGGTTTCAAGACTTGGCAATCAAAGCCTTTGGCTTTACATTTCATGAATCTTTCAGCACCTTCTGCGTCGCGTTTTGTTGCGCTCCCCGTCTCTGTTGCTACGTCTAATCTTTGTCTACGAATGAATTCAAGAATCGGATCAAAAGCTTGGAAACGCCTTGTGGTTCTTTTTCCTCCATTTGTCATGTTGCAACCGGGAAGTGTATCTGATGTGGATTATGTGATAGACCACAAAGAAATGTACATGGTTGGGTTTTTCTAAAGGGAAAAAAAAAGTGGCATGTTCTTTAATACACTACCCTTAAATAAAATCCAGTTCAGCAGCTTGTTTTTAGAAGTCACTTTCTTAATATGTAAAGAACACCTGTCTGTACAAATCTATCTGTACTGTGAAGGCCTCATAGGTTGTTGGAGCTCATTAGTGAACAAACAGCATCATGAACATCAGCAGAAAACTTTGGAGGCGTTTAAATCTGGCTTCTGATATGAAATATGTTGCATTCTCTAAATCTGTCCTTTACAGATGACAATGGAAAGAATTTATTGTTGTACCACTTGTTGGTGAGTTTAGAAGCAAATAATATAGTAAAACATTATGTCATGTTATGTCAAGGGTCTGGAGCTGTTACAGTCCAAAGAGCCATTTTCCCTTCATTTCAGCTAAAAACAAACAAAACTCTTTTCTTTTGAAAAAGACAACTTCTCATTTTTGAATAATGTTTGCTTTAGGAAATGTGTTATTTATGGTAGCTAACAACCATCTGCAAGTGAATGTGTGCGTGAATGAGTGAAGTGCTTTGGAGTCCTCTGGATTTGATAATGTGCCCATTCAAGTACAGCCAATTTACCATTAATCTGTTCTTGGACCAGCCTATTTTCTTCTGTTTAGCGCCTACTTTAGCAAAGCGGTGTACGTCCTCACGTCCAACCCTAACATTGGTCTTCCTTTGCTCTCTCCGTCTGCAGGGTGAGTGCTCCCAGAGGTGCTACAACATCTTCGTTCTAGAAACGGTCTGCGTCGCCTGGTTCTCCCTGGAGTTCCTGCTGCGCTTCATTCAGACTCAGAGCAAGTGCACGTTCCTGCGCACGCCGCTCAACGTCATTGACGTGGTGGCCATCCTCCCCTACTACATCACCCTGATTGTGGACTCTCTGTCTGTTGGGGGCAAGCCCGCGGGCTCGGGGAACAACTACCTGGAGAAGGTGGGCTTGGTCCTCCGGGTCCTGCGGGCCCTGCGGATCTTCTACGTGATGAGGCTGGCCCGCCACTCGCTGGGCCTGCAGACGCTGGGCCTGACGGTGAAGAGGTGCACGCGCGAGTTCGGCCTGCTGCTGCTCTTCCTCTGCGTGGCCATGGCCCTCTTCGCGCCACTGGTGTTCCTCGCCGAGAGCGAATTGGGCGCCAAGCAGGAGTTCACCAGCATCCCTGGCAGCTACTGGTGGGCCGTCATCTCCATGACCACCGTCGGCTACGGCGACATGGTCCCCAGGAGCATCCCAGGCCAGGTGGTGGCGCTCAGCAGCATCCTGAGCGGCATCCTGCTCATGGCCTTTCCTGTCACCTCTATCTTTCACACCTTCTCCCGCTCCTACGTGGAGCTGAAGGAGGAGCAGAACCGGGCGCTGAGGCAGAAGCCCGACTCGCAGGACAGCACCAAGTCGCAGAACAGCGAGGACTCGCAGGAGACGGATAGCTACCGCGGAATGGCGGAGGCCACTGCGGCTGCGGCGGCGCAGAGGAGGAAGTCCATGGCTGCTCAGAGGGCGGCTGAGATTAGAGCGTCCATGAACACTTAGACGCCGACGGTCGAGTGACTTTACTGGTGAAGCTGTGACACTCAAAAACCTAGTCTTTGTCTGCGGGACGTTCCTGTGCATCAGATTATATCTGGTTGCCAGGTTTACAAAGGAGCAGCAGAAATCTTTTCTTTTCTAGTCTAGTCAAATCTTACTTCGACATTTCAGAAACAGCACAATATCCTAGATGAAACACCTTTAGCAACATAAGACTGATGGCCGGGAAGCTTGTGAAAAGGAAATCTAACACCACAGCATCACACTCTGTTCTTCAGAGCCTGGACTGAAACGCACTCGGTGTTTTTATTCTGAAATGAAGGCGTTTGCTCATTTGTCAGCCATACATTGTGTAAAGATACATACAGCAGAAACCAGATATGTACATACATCCATTTTTTAGACAAACGTTTCCAGTTTTAAGTCAGTTGGCAGAGTGTTTTTTAAAGTGGGGGCCACCAGGTGGCGCCTGGGGGTCTTCAGAAAACCGAAACTGAAAAAAAACCCCAAATTGAATAATTTTTTTAAAATCAAATTTTTTATCAAATTTTTTAAAATCATAAGTAGTTGTTTGTTATTATAAAATATAACTGAAAATATTTTATTGAAATGTTAATTTCCATGCGTATCGTTCTGATTTGCTGCCAGTCAAATTTGTCAAGCTGCTTTGCTCCGTAAGCTAGCAAAGCTAGCATAGCAAAGCTAGCATAGCTATGCTATCAAAGCAAAATGGACAAGATTCTGATAAAACCAAGACAGAAGAAACACCCTGTTATGAAGAATAAATGTGAGAAAAAACCTTCTAAAAGTTTATGTTTCTCTAACTATTTTGCAGCATCTCCTGTAGCGTTAGCTTCTAGAGGTTCACCGTCTAGAAGCTAACGCTTTTTGGGGGGCCCTGACCAGGAAAAGTTTGGGAACCTCAGAGTTAGAATTACTGAAATCTCCACTAACATCCTTTGAACAGTATTAGAAAGCCTAAGATGATGATGTCATCTGATTGTAGCCCAGTTACCTGGATACACACTTATGGATGGATGTGTACCAGAGATTAATGTGGCAAAGGGAAAGATTCTGACCTGTTGACATGGAAAAAGCCAAACAAAAAAGTCTACAAATGCAATCAAATCGACACAGACCTTCGTATTTGGAGACACGTTCCAATGTCTTCTTAAATTTTCTGTATGTTTGGCCATATTGATGACATTTGGAGGAAATAGAGGGAAGCTTTCAAGAAAAAATTAGACCAAATATGAAGTATGGAGAGGCAGCTTTAAAGAAAATGATTGTCTAAAACAATCCTCTCATAATTCTGGCAGAGAAAATAGAAATATTTTGTTTGGTTTGATTTGATGTCATGCATAGAGTGTATGTAAATATCTGGTTTCGACTTCACATTTTCATTTTCATTTTGGTCTTCGACTAGACCAATTGTTAGAGGCGAGGTTGCGATAAGTCATGTAAAACAAAGAAACACAATATACATCTAAAAGTGGTGTTAAAGAAAAATATAATTTATTATATAGAACGATGGGATGACTGAACCTCATGCTGACCATTTTTAAAGATGCCACTTTCCTGTTCCCTTGAACACACCGTAGCAAAGACAGGCGTTGTTTATTATGTACAGAAATCAGGTCACATCCTTCAGTTTTCTCATAAAGTTCTGACTGAATGAGTTAATTACATCCCAGCCACCAAGCAGACAAATCTGCAAACGTGACATTTTCAAAATTGAGTCTTGACAGATAAACCAAATGATATTTTATTGCATTAATCAGCACGGTTTATAAGTGTGTGAGGGTGTTTATTAAAATAATCATTTTTAAAAATACAGTTAGAGTTTCCAAAAATATTTACACCCCTTGAACTTTACCCTTTAACCGCGTTACAAAATGCAAACTGTGATGCATTTTTGGGGGGATTTTATGTGATTGACTCACAAAACGTCGTGCATTATTAATAAGTGGAAGGAAAATTCTACATAATAAGTGGAAATCCTATTGTGTTTTTATTCATCCCTCTTCATTTTGACGCTCCTGAATAAAATACAGCTTCTAGACGCTTTTAGAAATCATCTACTTGGTAAACCAGAGTCGGTTTCTGTTTGCTTTACTTTTACTTTAAATCCAGCTGTTGAGGTTTGAGAACGTCACTAAAAACCTGAAGCTCTTAGTCTGCTGAAGGGCGTCGATTACAATTGATGCTCCACTTTCCAGATGTTTAAACTTCCTACAGCTTCCCAACTTTGCACCTGTTTGTGTTCGTCCTCCGTCTCCTAAAACTCCAATAAAACACAGTGCAGTTTGTTGTTGTAATTTTAAAGTCAAGTAGGCTCTTTCATCATGTTTTTAACCATTGCAGGTAGTTGACTTTTTTTTTTTTTTACAAAAGGAAAAAAAAATTATTTCAACATTGTTCAGTTTTAGAGTTAAAATAAGGCTGGTGGTAACTCTACTCAAAGCTAAGCTACAAACTGGATGGAACTTTATTCCAGGTTTTTATCTCTCCAGCTGCATGATGTATAATGTATCCAGCACATTTCCTCTAAATCAACTTGTGCCTACTTCATGTTTCACCAAACCCTGAGAATGTTTATGCTAACATTGATTAGCCACGTTGCCACTCCTCTATGGCATGTCAAACCTTCTTGGTACAATATTGTTTTCATGTGGAGAAAACAGCACTGAGCTCTGACCTAACAACCACCTAGTTTCCTCTACTGATACAAAATTCACAACAAAATATTTCATAGCATGGAAGCACCAAGCTAAATATCAGAGGAGCTGTTAGCATCTCCCAGAATGGGTTTAAAGTACGACATCTAAACGAATGTGAGTTTGGCTGAAGGAAGGTCAAATTTAATATAATAAAAGTTTAGACTGTTTGCACTAAGAGCACAGACATTCTTTAAAGACATTTACCTGCTACTTTTTAATTTAGCATAATCAGATCTCAAACATGAAGAGTTTAAAGGCCTTTTTATAAATAAAGTTTATTTATGTTCGACAGGCATGGCAGCTGTTTTCACCCCGTTCTGCTCATAGATGTTACGTTTTCAACACGGCTTCTTCAGGGCGAAAATGTAACAAAGTTGATTGATGTTTTGATCTGACCCCCTTTTTTAAATTTAATTTATTTTTTTGCTGTATCTGCTATTTGTTTGGCGCCACCTGTTGACTTGGAGTAACATTGACCCTGCTGGCACACAGCCACCATTTTGTGACCAAACGTCTGGGCTGCATTTGGATGAACACAGAGAGTCCAGTGTTGCTCATTACAACTTTTATGTCGCCTGGGTTTAGCGGTCCAGCAGATAGCAAGTAGAGCACTAGAAATTATGGGATAGTAATAAATTTATATTTTTTTTTAAATTAGAGGTATTTTCCTTTAAAAAAACAAACAAAAAACAGCAGCATAAATATTTTAAGAATGCAACACCCTTTAACAACATGCTAGCATATAATATAAACAGCTAATTTAGCAGCATTTTGGGAATGCTCACCAACAGGTTTTTGTGTAATTTTTACTCATTTTGCTATTTGTAAATAAGAACAGAGCAGTGGACTAGACAACCTGTTATCATGAAAACATTTTTACAATGGGAGAAAACAACCGAAAGGAAGCAAACGTCTGTCTCAACAAATCCTTCCTGGTAACTCGCTTTTAGACTAAGAAGACATGATATTATCAGCTCCGACTTTCTTTGATCCTTTGTCCAATTCTGCATCAGATGGGCTACATAGAAAATGTTAAAGTTCACCAAAAATAAGTGCAAATAATTCTCTTAAAAGTTCACTTGAATTTGAACAGCAATGACTTACAGATCTGTTTATGAGAAATATTTATTTGTTGATTCCCTTAGAGGGATCGTTTGGATTTTTCTTGACAATTGGTGTTTGAACCCACACCTGAGCAGGTGGATCATGCAAACTCAACTTGGGACACCAGACATCATTCAGACTTACTTGCCGTGAGACAACAGATCACAACAAAATAATTGAATCCCACAGTGACATCAGTGGAAACCTTGGCATTCACACGGAAAAGACAGAAAATGAATTCTATTTTATCAAAGTTATTATGGTAAAAGCGTAACATACTGACTACTGATGATCTGCTGACAGAACCCCACTTAAAGAAAAAAAAAAAAGAAAAAAGCTTGACCTCTTGTCTTGCAGTAACTGTCCTGCCCACCAAGGGGAGCGCTTTCCTGGTTGGGACCAGAAAACTAATTTGTCTAAATCTTTGATTCTTTCCTCCCCCGATAATAATAATTAATAATAACAACAATATTATTAATAATATAGCTTTTCTATTATGGTAACTTTTCTTTATGTGTACATAAATGACATCAGTCAGACAAGCAAACTGACTTGTAAATGTTTTGCTTTGCAAGCGGCCGACAGTAGAGCTGCAGCCTGCAAATCAAAGTTCTCTGCTCTCTGAAACTCTCAAAGATTCAAAGTAATTCCCAGAATCTCAGTGATTTCTTCACATAAATCTCGTTCTCCAAAGTTGTAGTCTTCAACGTCGAGCGCATGCATAACAGAAACGAAACCTCTCAAAAAACTGTTGATGGTGAAACTGTCCGAAGCACCAGTTTGTAGGCTGTGGGGGGTAAAAACAACATGTTTCACTTGCAGACTGAATCTCTGGATTAAATGCAGGACCAAACAGAAAATGGCTGGACCACATTTACTGTTCTGTACAACATGAAACGTTTTAAGCTGGGATGAGGAGGTGTTGGAACGAACATTAAATTGAAATGAATTTGCAGTTTGCATCATAAATCCACAGCCTGAGGAACAGTTATGTGCGTGTTTTTTTTTTTCTATCGGAAAATGTAATAAAGAGTATAATAAACACATTCCTGTGTGAATGGGGCTTTGATTTAACAATGTATTATACACAAGGATGCACTCAAACTGTCAGGAGATTATGCACCGTACTTCTCCATTATGAGCTTCTTTCTTTTAAAGTGAACGTCATCAATAATGAAGAAATTCTGTCTCCTGGATTTTTTAGAAGTCATAAAAATAACAGCGACAGGATTGTTGCATGACTTTCCGACCAGAGTGAGACCTCCGTGCTGTCGGGCCATGTGCGTTTCTGTCAGGAACATCTCAACAGTTCAGAGGATGAGGAGGACGAGGAAGATGAGGAGGATGAGGAAGATGAGGAGGATGAGGAGTTCACCAGGGCACCAAACGGGGTTCAGTGAATTCCTCTCATTTGCTGCCAGCAAATCACTGTCTCACAAAGAGTCTCTGGGTCGCAGCGTTTCATGTGAAACGTTGCTGGGAGTAAATTTGATCATCGAGCATCGCAGATGTAACAGATAAAAAGTTTTCATTTTATTAAGCTACATAAACACGGGGCTACGTGATCCGAGTCGTTTGAAGACCAGAGCATCCAGTTTGTTAAATACATTTTCTTGCCCATCCAGTCCCATGAAGGTCTTCATATGAGGAGTGCATCGATTTATCGGCCAGACAATTTATCGGGGCCAATTTACCTAACTCTGGGAGATCGATGATTGACCGATACTTACCGTATTTTCCGGACTATAAGTCGCAGTTTTTTTCATAGTTTGGCCGGGGGTGCGACTTATGTGTGGAAATTTACACATTATTATATCATATCACATGTTATTTTCACACTAAACCGCAAGAGGGCGCTCTAGGCCTGTGTTATTCTACCTTCGGAAAGGTAGAAGAAGTTAGCGGAGTTGTTTACAAGCAACACAGGAGGAAGATTTCATTGCGTTTAGTGATTTGGAGACACAGATGGTTTGGTAAACTTGTTAGCGTGTTATTTATGCTATAGTTATCTGAATAACTCTTAATATGTTATGTTAACATACCAGGCACGTTCTCAGTTCGTTGT
>CAEFZX010013928.1:0-37337 GCA_903066825.1 Alfaro cultratus | reverse complement strand
ACCATTTACATAACTAGATCTGTAACATTAATACTTTAGCAAAAATAAATTAATCTAATTCTTAATAGGCTCCAACACAGCTAAATCTAACTTTGGATAAAATAACATGATTAAAGTTCTGGGCAAAGGTTTAGACCACAGCTGCTTCTTTTTGCCTTTGTTTTTAAGAAGAAAATCATTTTAATTGGTTTGATTATTTGTCTGGGCTTTCTGACGGTCTAACAAAGTCACTTTATCTCCCTTTCTGCTGAATCTTTACCTTTTTGTGGCAATATGTTGCTCAGTGTGTGTTAAATGACCAAAGCAAATAAAAATGTGAAGAAAAAAAGACGTGTGAAACTTGCAAACAACTCTCTACAGGAGATGAACAGGATCTGAATGTCTTCAGAAAACAGGAGGAAAAAAATCAAGCAAAGATCCAACAGAACCGGAGTGATGGATCATTGTTCCAAATACAGTTATTTTTATTTCTGAGTTTATCTGTTTATGTTTTCATTGCCAAATCCGTTGTCTTTCTTTTCCTGCAGTCTGTTTTTGTGACAAGGACTAGGCAACAAAGAACCAGAAGATTCAAGTTAAACCTTGTACTCTGCCAAGCTGTTAACTCAAATGTTTCGTAAATTGTAGTGGATCAGCACTAAAGACAATCAGGTATTGTACCTGATTGTCACACATCCTGGACACAAATGACTTAGACTTTTACCTTCAGGGTAGTAATACAGAAAAGAAACAAGTGTTTTCATTAACAATTTAACAATTGTTAAAGAATTTAACAATTGAGGTTTTGGTCATCCCTGGCCCTTTCCCTGGTTCTTCATAAACCAGGGAAAGGTTGACTGTCTATCTACAGTCTACAGTTGATAGACTGTAGATAGACAGTCTATCAACTGTCTATCTACTCAGTTGATAGACAGTTGATAGACAGTGGACACTGCCAAGCAGACACACATCACAAGAGCTGCAGTTTTGGAGGTGTGCTGACCCAATTAAACAGCCACCACAATTTAGCCCTTGTCAAACTGGCTCTGATTCTCACATCAGGCACGTTTCACTGTTTCTTACACATTAACTCTTCACTTATTCAACGCATTCCACCTGCTAACTGGTCTTATGATAAAAAGATAGTCAGTGGTCATAATGTTCTGCTTACTCTGTAGGAATATGTCGAATGGAAACTGTGAACCTGTATCCTTCAATAGTTATAGAGCACCTTAAGACCATAATTGAGATCACTTCCGCCTCTCCAACGCAGTTGCTATGGCAGCACCTTCAAACAAAAGATGGAGCTTCACACAGCCGAGCGCTTTTACGATTTCCTCACTAACTTTAAAGACTATGCAGATTACCTGGACTCGAAAATCACTCCAACGGATCTTTTTTATTTAAAAGTAAGTAACCGATGTAAAGCTCGGTATATGAAATTAAAACTCATATCCATGCCATTTGTAACTCTGCGGTTTGAAGCTTTTCTTTCTTACTTCTCAGATTCACCGGGACCTTCTTTTCATTTCGGCATGTTTTAAACATGTTGTGTCTCTCTAAGAGCAAAGTTCACACCAAATGTTTGGAGGACAGCGACAATTGTCGGGGGGAAAATGTCTCTATAAGGCAATTAGTGGTTTTCCCTCAGAGTTATTCGTTCGCCTTACTGTTCAAAAAGCGCACATCATTTGTTGGCGAGGTATGAAATAAAAATTTGGCTTATAAATGAAGCAAACCCGCTGCTTCGTTTATTATTTTTATGTGAAAAATAGTTTGTAGTTAAAAAATAAAAGTAACTTTCACGTTTAAAAGTTTTGTTGTTGTAGTAACTACTAACGCACACTAGATGGCAGCCACACGCAGGTTCAACCAGTCATTTTAAATCGAGAAAACCCTTCATGTGTTAAGCAGGTAGTAATTTTGAACTTTAGTTGGGTCTTACTAATTATATGAACTCACCAACAGGTCATATTTGTGCTAATTTCTGCTCTTCTATTTCAACTGTCCATTCTATGAAAGTTACTGATTAAACGGTATTAATATTACAAGAGAACAGCATGATCTATCAGTGTGCTGAAAACCTCTTCCTCATAAGGATTGAAATGAACAATTTTGCTTGTGTCCAGCAGATGGCACACCTGCTAATGATATGTGGAGTTTCCCCAGCAGTCAGTTTGTTTGAACACCTGTGTCCACAAAGAGAAGAGACCAACTCATATCTGACCTGCTAATCTGCTGCTCTGAATCCAACTCAGTCCACCGTGTGTTGTGACTCCAGGTCATAGGTCACCTAACCTCTGCAGAAAGGCAGACCTCTGATAAATCAGCTTATTATAAACCTATTTGTTCACATACTGCGGTCTTTAGGTCTTGTCAGAGTGAATGCTTTTTGCTCAGAGAACTAAAGAAGTTAAAAAGGCATGTTCTAGAGTCACAGAGTGTTAGTCCAGGTACTGCTTCTAAATAGACTGATTCAATGAGCCCCAGAATAACGACAGATTTTTAAGCCAATTTTAGGAGCGGTACATGTCTGAAACTCATTTCTGGTGCGCCACATCAAAGTTAGAGGAAAATAGAACTTTTCCTCTCGGATCCCAGCTGGGGTTTTGGGTAAATGGACATGTGGCAGACGCTTTGATCTAACAAGCCACTGGACTTGACAGCAAGATTAGCTTTTTAGATGATGACTTTATGGCTTGGCTTCAATGACGTTGGGTCTGCAAATGGTGATTAGAAAAATCCACGCAGAAACCTGCTCGCTTACACACACACACACACGGAAACACGTGCGCATTTAGAACATGAATGAGTCTAAGAAAAGGCATCAAATCACACACAAAAAAAACCAAATTAAACCTTGTGGTGGTGCATAGCAGGTTTTGTGCTTTATAATTTGGGTGTGGTGGTGAAATAGCTTAAATCTGCACACACCAGCATGACAAACAAATTCCAAACATTGGCTAAAACTGTGCCAAAAATCCAAGATGGACAATTCCTGACGATGTCCATCCCAAACTGCAGGCCTTCCCATCTCTCGCTACCTGACTCCTCACCTTTCCTTGTCTATTGCAGAGCAGGGAGTTGGCCCGCAAGCTGGTGGAGCACAGCCACAAGGGCATGATCCTGAGCAGGGAGGAATTCGAGGAGAGGAAAGCAGCTGCAGAGGCTGCAAAGGCTGAACAGAGCAGCGTTTTCTACAGCAGGAGCCGCCCAGTGTGAGTTGGCTTCTCGGCAAAGCGTGCTATCTGAGTGACTAACAGGATGCACACAAACCACCTGTCAATTTCACCAATATCTCAAATTCTTCTTCTCTGTCAGAGAATTTTTTAGCATAAGTCCTTCTAAGACATTTGCTCAGTAAAATATTGAGGTTGTTTTAGTAAAACTTGAATTTGTAGAATTTGTTGGGTAATACAAAATCACCCAGAAAAATGTGTTTTTCTGACATCTATGTTGGTAAATGATCAAATTTTACTCAAATGACAGAAAAACCTGACAAAAATCACTGTTCAAAGCTGGACCAAATCTTGACTGATGTGGTAATCAGTCCAGTTTGTGCTTTGGTGTTTTTTCGGACCTAGAGAAGGCTTTCAAGTTTGCCTCTAGAGACTGTGGGTGAAGATGCAGGGATGCCTGGAAAGTTTATGATATAACTGGTTTCTTGGTAGTCAAAGCCAGATCTCTGCCTGAGTTTTGTTTGGTGCATGTTAAATTCTTTTCCTGTTTGTGGTGTTCAAGGACAAAATCACAAGACATTGAGGTGGAGTAAAGGATGTCTGGTATGGAAACATCAGGGACTCATCTTTGCAAAATGCCATTCTGTTCACAGTCCAGATGGACGGATAGATGGAGGAGAAGGTCTTCAAATCCAGGCCTTAATGTCCTATAACTTTTAAATGGACTCTGGTCCAACACACCTAAAGCAAATGACTGAATTTCCTCTGCAGTCAAGTTCTCCAGAGTTCAACTAACGGCATGATTATTTGACTCAGAAGCAGAGACATGTTGCAGGACACCATGGATAGTTGGATGAATTGATTGATTGATTGATTTGCTAGTCTTTTCAGTTTAAACTTTGGATATAACCAGTATCTCATGCTTCCAGGTCATTTTTCTGTTCTCCCTTTGTATCTCAGTGTTCAGGCAGATTTCCAGTTTCCCATTAAATCTATAATAAAATTCTACATTATTTCACATGAGCTGAAGCAGTAAAGATAATATATGTCCTGTCTAGTTTCTGGAGCGGATGTGTTTCATAATTACAGAAATGCTGTGAAATTTAATAGCGAAAAGTCTTGACAGATTTTTCTTCCTCCATTTTATTGCAAGATTCCTGTCTAGTTTTGACAACTAATCAAAGTTCATTGGATTCTGTTCATTTCTTTTTTTCTTAATCCTTACTTTGTTATTTAGAGAAGAGAGGACAAAAGGGAGCATTTTATCAACTCCCCTACACATGTAGACAAGATTTTTATTGGAGCACGGTGTCTAAATTCATCTAAAAGCTATTAGCTAAGCTATTAGCGTGAACAGGCCAAAACACATTCCTACTAAGCGGAGTTTCCAGCAAACTGCCCTTCAGAGGAAAGTGATCACACAGATATTGTTCTCAGTTTCCACACAAACTTGTGGTTGTAATGTCTCCTTTGATGACAAGCCAGAACAGACAATTAAGAGAACTCACCACACTCCCCCCCCCAACACACACACACACACACACAGGGCTTCAGAGTATCCAAACATTTACCTGCGAGGTTCTGAATCTGATTGAACCCTCAGATGCTTATCCAAACGTGCAGATGTCTCAGCGCTGTCTCCCGCCCTTCTCCCAGAAACGTCTGCGAACATCAGTGACACTGGTGAAATGGGAGCCTCCACACCTGCAGTTACAGTGATATTAGGGCTCAGAGCCTTTCATCTTGTCTCAACAGGATCCGGGGAAATGTTGTGCGGGAACATTGGGATGTTGTATACACACAGCAGTTTGCTCGCTCTCCAAGATCTACATCCACGCGGCTCCTTTGAAAGGCCCAGATCGTGTTTGTGAGGTCCTAACGCAGCTTGGAATGCAGTAAAACAGATTTCCTGTCAACAGGTTTTAATGGAATATTACACTAAAAATCTTTGCAGACATTTTAGACGTTTACGGGAAGTTACATGGGAGGAAAGGAAAAGAGGGGAAGTTGGCTTTTCTTTCTCTGATGCTTCAAACTGATGAATCATTTAATAAGAAAGAATTAATGTTTTTATTCATTTAGATATTTGTTATGCATACAGAACTTTGCCAGTAATCAGTAATCCATTTGGGGCTCACAAGTAGAAGTGTTGCTTTTTGAGAGCCTGTTATCTTCAAAATATTGAGAAATTTTCCTTCTGAACATCAAATTGAAAGTGTCAGATTTAAAAAAGCATTTTAACTCAAACAAACCAGTCATGGAACATTTTCTGCTTCCCTGCTATTTCATTTTCTGAGCAGAACTTGTCCTTGTAAAAATATCCAACATGGAAACAATAAGGACAGATTTTTTTCTACACACTTAAAACACAAGCTTTCCAAGATTATTGTTCACACAATGTACAAACAAATGTGGAATATACAAGAGACCACATTAAGATGTGTTTAAGAACTGTATTCTGACTCTGTTATATTAAGTAGAACCACTCATTTTTTCAAAATTTCCGATTAAAGCAGTTTGAAATGACATTCCTAATATTCTAGAGTAATTTGAAGGCCCACCGAAGCTTTGCAGACTTTAAATTGTGAATTTTAATGAGTCTTTTCAGCTCAGAAGTTTTTATTTTAGAATAGACGGTCCAAGTCTGAACAAAACCTGACAGCCCTATCGGAAAAAACGACATCGCTTGTATGTTTTACACGACTGGACACACTGCATTAAGTGAGATTTTTTGTTGGTATTTTACAGCTGTGCGTTGATAATCAGAAAACTATTTAAACTGATCAGCGTTTTTAGAAAGCTGAAGACGAAGAGGGATTTTTTTTCTCAGTGAGTCCAAACATGCATCCAAAAAAAGAAATTAAGTTTGGGAATGGCCTAACCAGAGTTCAGAGGCAAATCTGTTAAGTCTGGCAGATATTGCAAAGTTAAGATGTGGGATGCTGACATGAAAGAATATTAAATATTCTTAAACAAATGATTAGTATTTCCTCTTCCTACAGATTAGTTTTATTTTTCGGTTGATTTACGCAGGATATTTCACATTGAAGGTGGGAAAAGTTTTGAAAGTATTTATCACAATCTGATTGTATCAATTCTTGAAAATCTGTCATTTTTACAAGCATGGACAGACGTTTAGCATCTACACGACAAATAGTGTTTTAAAGTCTCTCAACATTGTTGACACCTTTGTTAAAAGGTTTTCTCACCCTTGCGTGTGAACAGGAGGTGCAAACAAAGTGAAAAATCTCAGTTTTCTACAGATCCACATGGAAAAGGCCTATAAACTGATCATCTTTCATTACTTTCTCATCTTTGGATATTGGATCTTGCAAAAGACTTTGACAGAGAATTTGTTAACCGCCATGTTTTGAGGTGTCTCACTGCAGATTTCTCCTCCCTCTGTGATTTTCTGATCTGAACCTCATCACTTCTTGTTATAGTTGCAGTTTGAAAATATTGAAGCATTCCCTCTGTGGTGTGACTGAAGGTAATCAGGACAATGCCAGATCAGAGCCGACAAACTCTACAGAGATGCTGTTTCATATTCAGTAAAAGAAAACTCCCTGTCACGTTATAGGACAAAGTTCAGTTCAGTTCTGTGTTTCTGCCTGTTGCAGTCTTTGTTATGAAGCAATATTACATATTATATTCCTCTCTGCAGACTTTTGCACCTGCATGCACATCGTCTTCTGTGCACTAGGCAGCATACTGTTTTGTGAATACCATTCCCTTCCCTGTGGGCCTTAAACTATTCCTCCCAAGGCACATCTTTTTTTCACAGCTCTGTCACTGTTCTGTGTTTCCCCCCTTCCTTTCTCTTCTTTTCAGCCTCCCTGTGCTTTCTCGGAGACCTTTAGTGCCTGCAGGTGTATAAATAGAGCTGTTTTCAATTAAGGGCTAACCTCGCCTATAGCGTGCATCTGATCAGTGAATGCCCCTGCACCTGTGGTAATAAAATACCTCGGGGAGTGGAGATGGTGCGCTGAATGCTAATCAGATGTTGCCCCGTTGTTGCCCTGTCTCATTTTTAACGACAACATGCTCCTCCTGACAGCTCGGCTGTGAAAGGGAGGCGAAGAAGGGAGGAAAGAGGAAAGGGAGGTGGAGGGGCGCGAGCACACCACAAAAAGAACAAACAAAAGAGCCGGTGCTCTCATCAAACATAAGTGAAATCTAATACACGATTGAAAACGGAAACTTGGATGAATGGGATGCTTAGTCAGTTGTGTGGTTGTTTGGGTAGGGAGTTGTCAGAATGAGGGGATTGTTTAAGAAGTGCTGGCTTCTGCTAGATTCAGGTTTGGCTCCAATCTCAGGTGGGTGAAGTATCTGGTTCCAGAACTTCAGAACACAGAACTTGTTTTATCTGACATTCATGGAAAAACTAGAAGCTAGCAGCTTTAGCAGCAGTAACTCTCAGCGGCCGTCTTCCCTGTCAGTCACATTACCTGCATTTCCATTGATCTTAATGTTGTGCAAATTGGAATTAAGAAAGTAAATACACCTGATGGAAATACACTAAATTTGAAAAAAAAAAAAAAAAAACTCACACTTTTCAATCAAACGTTTTGCTGCTAGGATGAGATGTTTTTTTGGCTGTGTTGAAATTAGCATATATGAATGTTGAGGATTCCTATATTGCATCGCTATGGAATACAAAATGCTGCTGTATGTTTTCTAACATGTAAATATGAGCACATTTCCCAGTTTCATCTGATCAGCTGGTCCTTAGTGTGTCTAAAACAAAAAATCGGTCAGGGGACTTTGTTGAAAATGGATGTTAACATCTTCGACAGAGGCCTAAAGCAATGGCTTAAGTCAAAATGTAACGCTATTTTTGATTTGATCTAACAATTTTGTCTACCCTCATTTATTTGTTTATTCTGTTACTTTTCTTCTTTTACCTTTTTTCTATTTATATACAGAAAACCTTCCCATGAACAGGTGTTGAAAATGATCATGTTTGTCATAACGCTGAAACACAATGCATCTGGTTTTCACCAAAGTGTTTGTATTGTCCATATTAAGTTACATGGGATGTTTATTTTATGTTTATCACATTGCTGGTTGCATGTGTTTTCATGTCTTTATGTATTTTAGAGTGGATGAATGACTGACACTTTGGGATCAGTGTACAAATACATGCCATTTACCATAGTCATTTTATACATTTTATGTTTTTATGTATTGTTCTGTCCTACCCCTTGGTAGTACAGATCTACTTTCTTACTAAAGCGGAATTTGCTTAGATTTCTCTCTGTAGAATTATGGATTCAAATTGTTTGAAGGTGGCGCTATAATCCTTCCCAGATTGACGGGCAGCAGCAGTTGCTCCTCTTAGATTACTCCTTATGTCTTTAGCATCGTAGAAACTCACAGATCAACAAATTGAACCAAAGCACCTGCAGGGGTAGAGGTGATGTTTAGTTAACCACCATCAAGGGTTGATTCTGTTTTCTCAGAGGACCTAAGCTTAGTTAGTTTTATGTAAAGACTTTGGAAAAGTCTTCGGTTTTGTCTCAACCAGGAACAAGAGGGCCGGAGAGTCGGTGCAGAGCAGAGGAGAGGCCTGTTTCCTCTGCGCTCTGGCTCGGGCCCAGACGACCGTGGCAGCATAAGCAGCGACCTGGCGCGCTCACGTCGCTCCTGCGCGGCTTTCATGAGGCTCCCTGCGAACTCCCCACCGTTCCCGGCCACAGTCACGCTCATTGTCCATTGTGAAGTTCCGTTTGTACAGTCGGCCTCAAGAATTCTCCGCCTCGCGGCTCTCTATATTAAAAGTGAAGCTATCACTTGCGGTGCCAAGGAAAACCGGTGCCACAAGCGCACACAGTGAATGCATTTCTCTGCCGAACCAACCTCCAGATGCGAAGCAGAAATAAGATTGTGGATGTGACTGACATGAGAAACATCACGAAGCCGATCCCGAACTGGCTTTTTTTTATTTTTGCAAGCCAAAACCCCCGCCACTCTCAATGGCTGCTACACCGGCGAGGGCCCTTGGGCACCCAGGTTGTGCAGTCTCCATTACACGTGCTGTCAGGCCAATTGCCTCCCTTGCACTCTGTGATTTTGGACGGGTGTGTAAATTTGGGTCCCTCTCCCCTGCAAGCGCTGCTCAGAAATACACATCCTGCCAGGCTTCAGCTCACGACCACATCCTTCCCTGCAGCACATGCGAATAAATACAGCCTAGCAATAAGTGGGTGAAAACAGATAATAAATAACAAATTGGATGTTTCCACATTTTAGACGCATTTCATCTTAATGACTTGTTTAAGGAACCATCTGTCATTGCTTGTAGGCTGCATGTAGGACGCCAAAAAAATAAATGTTTTTGACTAAGTAATACTGAATCACTGCTTGCTTGTTGTTTCTGGAGCTTTCAAACAAATATGACTGAAAGGTTTTACTTAATGTGGTCTGTTGTACATTTCGATTGTGCATTGTGTGAACATTTCCAGCTGTCAATGTGGATTTGACCTGCAGCTTCTGCCTTTTATATGAAAAAAACTTTGATCTTTAGTCATAATCACCATGTTTTTCTGCCGATACTGAATGAAATAAAGCTCAGCTTTGAACTCCTCTTGATGTTTTAGTTGAACAATGAAATATCTTTGCAATTTATTTAGCAAAATCCCAAAGTGCCACTCAGAAAACTTCAGGCTAAATAATTATAGTGAGGTGATGCAACAAAAAATTATGTCCTGGATTTTTCCTCTATCCAGGACTTGTACAAGTCTAGAGTCTAAAAAAGGGCAGCTAACATCTCTGCAGACCCCACACATCCTGGATACAAACTCTTTAGACTTTTACCAGATTGGTGCTAAAGATAATTTCTTCCCCAGACTTTCTCTCTGATGAGTAATCAGCTATTCTGGTGTGACACTATATAAGCATATCTGTTTATTTCTTTCTTCATAAAAAATCTGTACAAACAAATGTACATTATGTTCCTTTATATTTTTTTTATTTCTCCTAAAGTTTAACTTTATATCTGTATGCTGTGAAACCAACTCAAATTCCTTGTTTCTGTACACAATCTTGACCAATAAAATTGATTTGAATGTATTATAACGTAGAAGGAAACCCAGGAAATATCCACTCTCTAGTTTAGTCTGAACCATATTTAGATGTGAGCTGATATTTTGTTAGAAATCATTAATTTTTTTTCAGTGTTCACTTAATTAGGGTACAATGCTTTGCAAAAGTATTTAGTCCCTCAAACTTTTCTGCAATCTTTCAAACTTCAGTGTATTTCATCAGGAATTTTATGCCAACACCAATTATAGTCCAACACCAAGCATGTGTGTGATTATGAAGTGGAAGGAAGAGAATAATGTTTTGAAATTTAAAAAATCGGAGAAGTGTTGGTTCATTTGGATTCAGTTCCCTGAGCGAACACTTTGCATAATCACTTTTTGCTCGTTCTTCTTTTGAAAACAGTCAGATGGGAAGGAGTATCTGTAAATATTGATATTAAAGCAGCGGCGACTAAGCATGAGTGCAAACCATAATCGATTAGATTTTGTGGTTGCTACGTGCAAGTGCTCAAGACGTATCAACATTTTGTAAGCACAAAGGAGTTTCTGCAAGGCACATTCATGTTCTTTACTAATTCAGCACTTTTGACATTCCGACATTGTTTTAACTTCAACCTCTAACATCTTTAGCCTTTCTATGAGGCTAACAGGCAGAACTGTCAGCTTCATGTTTGCTCTTTTCCAAGCTGTAGATTTAGGATGGTTGTGACAGCCTCCAGGAGCAGGATCTCCTGCCCAAGGTCTTTTAATGACTAATTGTTGTAATATTTTGGAATCTAGGCTTGTGGTTTTGGGCACCGAGGCTGAATTGAGCCTGCTGAACAGCTGCGCCCGGGTATAACAGGAGCTAAGAAATGGACCTGCAACAATGTTGTTCCTCGGGTGAAATTCTTCTCTAATCAGCAGCTGAAATGGCTTGAAAAATACGCTTAAATGATTTCATATGAGCTGCTTTGGATTACAATGTAAGCTAATAAACTGATGAGGAAGAAACCACAATGCTGACATGTGCACAACAGACAGTCGTTCTCACACAAGAACCCGTTCTCTCATTTTAGGACTTGCATTTAGCCTAATTTTCTTTTTGTGTGCTATAAAGTTACTCCAGGTTGAGTGGACATTTTTCTGTTTCTGTCTTCAACAGCATCGTAAAAGTTAGGTGGAAAAACACAACATCTTACCAAGTATTTTTGGTCTAGCTTCTGGTGTTAATATCTAAGTACAATGGAAATAAGACAAAACCTGTTTTCAGAATTGGGAGTAACTAGTTACATTTACTCAATTGCATTTACTTGAATACCATTTTTTTGGGAAAAATTTACTTTTACTAAGCTTTAACTTTTACTTGAGTAAAATTTCTGGATTCTCGACCCAGTGAATGAAAAATAAACATATTTTAACCAAATATTCACCAGACTCAGACACACACCTGCAGTTTCTGTTTAAGTTTCCCCAGTTTTTTTTTTATTGAAAGAAAGTTTTAGAACATTTTTCTTTTGGCTGATTTCGTTATTTGTTGTTCGTTGTCCATTTTGATCCTTAAAATACCAAAATTTCCACTTAACTTTATATATTGGTTCATGTGATGACGTAATTTTTAAATATTAAGTGATTGATAATTTGATCTGTTACTCAGTACTTGAGTAGATTTTTTACTAAATATTTTTTTTGCGCTTAAGTAATTTCTTGAATTTCTACTTTTTACATTTACTTGGGTAAAAATATGCTGAAGTGCTGCTGCTCTTACTTGAGTACAATTTTTGGGAACTCTGCCAACCTCTGACTGTCTTACAAGTAAGGTTTCAGCAGGACATATGAACTTGTTTTAAGTCAATAATTCCTTAATTCTGAATAAAAAACAAACTAGTTCCACTAACATTATTTTCACTAGTACATCTTTGCCAATATTATAGAATTGTCAACTTAAAACCAGCCTTTATATCTTGCTGAAAAGTTAGTTGTATGTCAGATATCTGCAGTAGAAACTAGTCAGAAATACATTGTAGAACTTTGCGTTTTTGCAGTGTTCTGCTTTTTGTCACAAGAAAGACAATCATTTCTTTGGTCCTTACTGAAAACCAGTGTCTAAAGTCGGCAGCACAGGACGTGCCACCTCCGCAGCCCCAAAAGCCCAGGTGGCCGCAGAGCTCGAGGAAAGCTCAGGTAGAATATCCTGTGCAGCGCATGTGTAACTGATACGTTCAGTTCATTGTAATCAGAGGTGACAGAGGACTTTATAAAGAGCTTGAAATAAAGTAAACTGTCATGCTGTGTGGAATTTCCCTCGACATCCACCAGCCCAAAATAATATTTTTCAGAAGGTTCTCTTTCCCAAGCACTCCAAGGAAAAGGAAAAAAAATTCTTAAGAAATCGCTGTTTTCCTAAGAGCTGCATTGTTGAAGCTGCAGGAGAATGAAGGCTTCATTCTTTTAATATGCAGAGCAGAATAAAAAATTATTGCAAAGTGTAACATCTGTTCCCCGTCTTGACATGAAACCCTCACAGAAAACACCCGTCGTCCAGTCGCTGAATATTTATTTGCAGAAAGAGAGCTACGAATTAAAGAGGAATGTCAGCCAAAGAACCTTTTAATGGCATTCAATTAATTATACTGGGAGCTATTTGCTGTTGCGAATAATCACATGTGTGATGCAGAGGAAAAAATGAACGCAGATCAAATTTGGCTGTCAGGTTTGATGGAATTGCAGTGTTGCAACATGCTGTGCAATATCAGATCTCTTCAGCGTTCCCTGTTGTAGGTGTTCCTCCTCAGAGGATTTGTCGTTGAAAAAGATGAAAAACCGGCCCTGCTGTTGGTCGCTGACACTTGGGTGAATAAATGTTACTGGGTGACAGATTGGAGTGTAAACGGCACTAAAAAATTACTGGAGGCACTTATGAGAGTCTGAGGAAGATGGAACAGGCAAAGCTTTGTTTGAGTACTTTATCCCCAGAGGGAAAGTCTTACTTTTGAAGTATAAATAATAGAAGAAAAAAGATGCAAGCTCAACAAACCAGTTAAAACTTCATTCAAACACCCAACAGTTTACAAACTGATCAGGAACTGGAAGTGTGGTTCCAACACGCAGAGATCATTAATGGGATGTGCTTGTGGCTCTGAAACAAGAAATAAACAGTTATAAGTGTTGCTAGAATTATGCATTGTGCCATAAATACACAGGAAACAAAAAACGATCCGTTTTCCTGTCAGTGACTGGCTGTAGAGCAGCCAGTCCACAAGCGCAGCTCATTTTCTTTGGTGCTGATTAGCTGGAGCCCAAAGAGTGGAGAAAATTGAGACTGTAAATGTTAGCTTCTGCGGTAGCGGGAAGGCGGTTTCTGCTCTGCATATTAATGCATATTAAGTTATATCTGGTGTTAAACTGTAAAATCAGGCAGCTATGAGTATTTTTAGAAATACGGTGGTCGGAAATACGAGGGATTTGACTACAAATCTGAGTAATTTAACTTCTGTTTATTGTATGTAAAGCATTAGCTTAAAGCTTCTTTCAGGGGCCAAAAGCAGCTGCAGAAGAACCTTTAGACTAACGGTTTGGCTAAAATACCATTTTGACAACTACATTGCTGTAGAGCAGTGGTGTTGCAGAGTTGCACAACCACTTTATGATGCATTAATATAAAATAGGCGACTCAGATGTCAGACATGACAATCCTGACACCTGTGGGTACCAAAGCAACAATGCTGGTCAGAACAGGAGCAGAAAAAATGTCAGGTATCTAAAAGCTGCCAAAGGTTTTGTGGCAAACTTTTATTCACCACTGTGTGGTGAAGTCCACAGATAATATGTGCTCTCCTCAAAGAGCTTTACAATCTCACTGTGGGGTGCCAGTTTGGTATGTCTTCACTTAGAAGCATTTCTACTGACTTCCTCCTCCTCGCCATTCACTATAGCGGTAGATTTTCACTATTTTTGCTTTGTGAAGACATTGTGCCAATGCCAGAGTTCAGGCGACTTAAATGTAGCATCATCTCTCTTCAGTAACGTTCAGTTGTCTTGTGCTCGATTACTAGCTATATGTTATTGTGCTACTGATTTCTCCTATGCGGGGAATATTCCAGTTCTTCCACAAACGTATCCTCACAGAATGAACCAAGCAAAAGTGTTTTAAAGTATGTAAACACAAAACTGTTGGTGTAATTATTGGAGAGAGTAAATAGTTTCAAACCTTCGTTTTAGGCTCAGGAAAAAGGCCTCAGGGATTTGGAGCGAAGTGGAGTGGAGTGTTTATACGCATGTAAACAGCTGCAAAGCGCCCACAGCTGGTCACCCCCAACAGAGGCGCACAAAGCTTCACATAAACTTCATCTGTAACACACAATATGGAAAGCCAAGAAAACATTGGACTTATTGGCTACTTTTTTTTTGTTTTGTTTTAGCTTGTCACAGTTTAGAGATAAGTGATTATAACATTTGCATTTATATACATAAAGTGGAGAGATGCATTTTTATTAGCATTACTGTCCAATGCCATTCTGGCCTTTAAATTTTTTAAATAATGTAATAATTAATGTATCAAATACATGTTTATGCTTGGGATTGTGTAAATAAAACTGTAAATTAATCTAAAAAATGTAGCCATGTTTCTATAAATATGTTTGATTAAATACACAAAATGATTAAATGTGTGAATTATTATCCAAAACCTAAATTAACTTCATAAATAAAATTCATTGTTTCTATTTGATAAATTGTTGAAGAGTCTTTAATCAGAAACAGTTATTTTGTTTTTTCAGACGTACCTGACATGTTTCTCCATCTTTGTCTTTAAATTAAATGTGTTAAAATTATATCTAATTATTTCAGTATTTATTTGAACACTCAGTCTCTTATGAATACATGAATAAAAATAACATAAATATTCATAAGCAAAAAATTCTCATTATTCTGGCAATCGAAAATAAAAAAATAATTGGGGATCCCGGTATATCACGAGAACTGAAGAAGCCTTTCAGAATGGGACATTAAACAGCTTCAATCTACATTTACATCTTTCGTGTTCAAGCATTTTGAATTTTCTGTATTTCCTGGATCCCTGTGGAACCAGACGGATGTTCTGAACGAACCACATGACAACAACGCAGGTAGTTTCACCTTCTGGTTCGTAAAAAAGTTTCTCTTACAGGACAGACGTTCTTCTTGCGTACGAGTTGTTTTCACTGGGCCAGATGATGACTGTTCAGCTCCCTCCTCATTTTCTTCTCATTTTTCCTAATGATGTTGCCCACCTGCCTGACCACAATCCTAAAACAAGACACTTAAAAGGCCGGGCTCCTTAATGCTGAGTCATTAGGAACTAATAACCATCATTTCATTGAAACTTCCTTGTTATCCCTCCTAAATGAGGCTTGATAAGAAATTTGTCAACTGACAGAAATGTCCACATGTTTACGGCGGAGAATCGTTCGCTCTCTGTGACTGTGTGTTGCTCGTGCTACTGGATGGGGTAACCCCGGTTCCTTGGCTCCTCAACACCTGTGTTTACTTTGGGGCCTCGGCCCCCGTGACCCAGCAGCAATCCTTCACTCACTCAGAAGATGGAGAGAGGTTTTAGGCTCCAAATATGTGCCGTCTCTGCACTTTTACCACCGTGAGATTCCTCCAGCACTTTCACAACGAGGCACAGGCCAAACTTAAAGTGTGACTTACAATCCTATTACAAATTCTGGGAAATGTAACGACTCCTTTCCTTTACTGTGATGTTAATCCAGGCTAAAATAAATATTTGGCTGTTTGTCTGTGCTTGATGTGGCACTTCTGGAATTCATTATGAAATTGGAAATAAAGTATCAAATCTAACTCGTCTGATTTTTGGACAAACATAATTTGGAAAAATCCACAACCTGCGTTTCCATTGCACTGCAGATACAGAACTGTAGATAAAGATTTGATACACAATAATGTGGCTTTTGGTTGATGGCGATTATTAATGGAGGTAATATGCCTCATAGGCAGTACAAGGACTCAAAGATTTAAAATATTTACACACAGTTGAGTCAAATATTATTTATACCACGGGGTAAATTGGGTTTAAAGTCATCTTTCCATCCTTTCAACTTACTTATTGTGACTGGGAGTAATATTATTAATTAATCAGATGTAATGTTGACATTTTGGTAGTGATGGTGACCTCAAAGAATTGGAGTTCATGATGAAAATGTATTGCTAAAAGGTCTTTAAAGTTTTTCTTTGGACATTTATTGCTTAATTAAAATAAAGTCATTTATTTCCATTAAAGTGTCATTTTTTAAAAACCCAGAGCACAAAAATCATGTCACGGTCAGAAATTGGACTGAACTAAATAACTGAAAAAAAAAGCCAACAACTATTTTAAAATGTAATTGTAATTGAATTTCCACAACAGAATGAAGTTACAAGAACCAGTAAATTTTATTTAGATCTATTTTCCTGTCACAACGTTGCAGACAGTTTCCGTCCTCTTTTTGCTAAATCTTTGTATTTTTCTTTAAGAAACAAAAAACAAAATCATAATAATAAGAACATTGTGATTCTTTTAAAATAACACATTTGCTATAGCAATATTTATTCAAAGTTATAAGTTACTGTGAAATATTTGTGGCTCCAAATGAATTTTATGTGTCTGAAAATGGCTCTTGTGATGCAAACGTTGCAGACCCCATGCTTTAAAGTCTGATGAACTTTTTCAAACATGGTAAAAGGACTTTAGCTGTGGAAAAAAAGTATTAAAAAGTAGGTGGGGGTTTTATTTTTGCATGCATCTTAATGGAATATGTTATAAAAAGGTATTGATTTGGGATATTTTCTAAAACCATAATGTCAATATCTGCTTAAATTCCCAAAGTTGCAAAACAGTGAGATATAAAAAACAGACACAAACGATGCATGTAGTTTGCGTCACTGTCCTAATTTAGTTTATTGTACTGATTAAAAATCACCAACTAATCTGTAGGTAATCATCTCTTCCTGCATAGTTCTTCTCCTTCATCTTGAACGGCCTCCAGCGGCCCGTTTGCAGGCGTTAAGATGTCGGCTCGCTGTGGATCTGATGAATGTTGTGTACTGTCCGCCGTGGCCGCGTGCCAGACTTCTGTTGCTCGTACCGCACTGTGAACTGTTCAAATATAAGTGCCAGTGTTTTTTCAGGTGCGGATCCATTAGTGTGCGCCAAAATCCACGTTTCTATGGAGACAGCTTGAAGCTAGGAGTAGAAAGCAGTCGCTGAGTCGTGTGGTTTATAGTTGTGGATTTATGTTTCCTATGAAGAAAATTATGATAACGAGGAAAACCTTTAATGGTGAATTATATTTGGTGTTGATAGTTTAACAGCTACTTGTTAAAAAGCATTTAATATTGTGTCTGGAAAAATCACTTCCAACATTTAAAGGGGCAGATTTATTTCTATTCATTGATTTTTTTTAAGTTAATTAATAAAGTTGAAGCAGAATCAGAGGACAGCACTCTGAGGGTTTTAACATGTAAAATCCTCCCATAAATAAAGAACCTCTAAGTCTTCATGTGACTTTTTTCAGGTTTAGTGAAACATTTCAAGCCTTTTGAGTGTTGTGTTTTCCAGGACACTGGCAAGTGCAGGAAAGGAGCTCAACGATAACTTCCTGAAGGCCCTGGCAGAGCGAGAAGAGGCCAACCGCAGTGGGAAAATGACTGTGAGTACATTATTACAGCACTCCAATTGCTACGTAATGGGATTCCCCTCAAATATTTCTGCAATTCCATTAGGATGGAAACAAAATCCATACTGTGTCAAGCTGAGTGGAAATGGCCCTCCCTCCCTCCCAGTCCCAGTCCTTCCCTCCCTCCCAGTCCCAGTCCCTCCCTCCCTCCCAGTCCCAGTCCCAGTCCCTCCCTCCCTCCCTCCCTCCAAGTCCCAGTCCCTCCCTCCCTCCCAGTCCCAGTCCCTCCCTCCCTCCCAGTCCCTCCCTCCCAGTCCCAGTCCCTCCCTCCCAGTCCCAGTCCCTCCCTCCCAGTCCCAGTCCCTCCCTCCCAGTTCCAGTCCCTCCCTCCCAGTTCCAGTCCCTCCCCAAATACCACCAAAGCCAGCTGACGGCCCCCTTTCCCAACCATAAGACCCCCTCACTAAAACCACCTTGTTCTTAGATTAAACCACAATGATAATTATTAAAGGGGCCTCATCCTAATCCTCACATAATATTTCAAATTTAAGGAACTTCATAATTCCTTTGTATAGTCTATATGATTTTAGAGTTGCTCTTCAAACACCTTTAAAGGTATTAAATAAGGTTTAACAATTTATTTTTATCTCCTTTTCAACTTTATCATCTTTATAAATATTGGAAAACTGTGTCTAAAAAAACCAGTTCTATGTGTTTTTACAAAATATTATAAAAATGGCCAAACTTCACAATGGAAACATTTTTTATTGCCTAGTGTTGTTACTTCTCATCTATATGTTGAACTGATTGCACTGAATAAAACCCTCAAACTTCACCCTGAACATGTAATCAGAACTACAGTAGACTCTTGGCATTCATGACGGTTTATGAACCTCAACCATTGATGAATAGGTAAAGTCCACAAATGCTGAGGTGCCTTTTAGAAATACTGGAAACTTTCTGTGTCAAACACCAAATATACTTTAGCATGCATGAATACGGACAGTGGAAACAGTCTTGGTTGTACCACAGAAACTAACATTCACGGTCTTCTTAATCTCCGCTCTTACAACCAATCAGCAGTAAGGAAAATAAATGGCACTTCTGGATTGGCTGGTTTACAAACACCAACCAGTAGCGTGTCAAATAGCGTTACTGAGTTGTTTCAGCTTTCAAACCTGCATATTCTTTAAAATGTTTTAGACACGCTTTCTGAAAAAAAATAAAATAAATCAGCAAATATGTGAATCCACATAAACTGAACCATGAATTGGTGGGGGTCCATCATGGCATCCCCACCATCATAAGCTATTCGTGGTTCAACTTTCTCGGATTTGAACCCAGTGCTACTGTGTGCAGCTTCCTCTCAAAATTTTGACAAAATGAATTTGCAAAAACTAAATTTGAAGACCTTTCTGCATGGAGTTTGGAAGCTTTCATGGGTTTCTTCTGAAGAAGACAAATATTTCTAAGCATGTGTCCGAAAATAAATGAGAAAGTTGTTCTTCTGTTGTCCTGTAAATAAAAACTGTTTTGTTGACTTTGAACTCTGCTTCATTTTTGGTTCTGCTTTTGGTTCTGTGATTCTGCTTTCAATAAGCAGCTGTTTAGTTCAGCAAGTTGTAAGAAAATAATGTGAGCATCTTAAATTTTGACTTCAGGTCTTAGTGAAATCTGGACTCAAAGCAGATGTTTAATCCAAACAGATTCCTCTAAGCTTTCACCATTAATCAAAATCATATGATAACAAGTTTATGGCCCATTAAGGCCTTCTGAGAGATGCTACTGAGAGATTGTCCAGGTGCTGCTGATAGGTTGATAGTTTGGCCTGCAGTGGACGGTGGGGCAGATTGCAACAGAGGGGGAAGCAGTTCTGATAAATGCCAACACTCCAACACACTCAGCCAGAAAATCCCTCTTCAAAGATCCTCTCCGAATAACAAAGTTTGTGTGCAAAGTCTGTCCAGGGATGTGGATTTTTTTTTATATTTATATTTGGAGGAAATGTTCAGAGAATTTAAGAATATCTGGGCGGAAAACGCTTTGGTGGTAATCAGGTTGATCTTAGTTTTGACTTGGGGCGATGAAGGGATTGTGCATGTGGTGAAGAGCGCTGTTCTTTACTCTGCATCAGTGCTGGTGGACTTCAAATGATTCACTCCCAAGATGTGGGAGTAAAAAAAAGTGGAGTTTTGTTTCACCTCCATTTACCTGCTGGCTTAGCAGCTATTAGATCGCATGAAGCTCACAGTAGAAGAAGAAGTAACACCAAAGGATTCCCCCGGCGTCTTTACTGTGGAAATATTAACACTTAAAAACTTAAAGAGCTTCTGTTTTTATTCTTTAGAGATACATTTAAGTTAAATGATTAGTAGATAAGCACTGCAGAAAATAAAAAACAAGCCAGCTATTGCAATATGCATCACCAACCTTGCTCTGCTGACACAATATTTTTCCAGCTTGTTGGAACTTTCTTGGTTGAAAAATTGGATCTGGAAGATGCTTGTTTTCCTTTGAGCCCCATTCGTT
This sequence comes from Alfaro cultratus, assembly GCA_903066825.1. Classification (NCBI taxonomy): domain Eukaryota; kingdom Metazoa; phylum Chordata; class Actinopteri; order Cyprinodontiformes; family Poeciliidae; genus Alfaro; species Alfaro cultratus. The sequence continues at coordinate 16,970 of CAEFZX010013928.1, read as the reverse complement.
TAAAGTTAAAGCCACATTTGTCTGCTTAATGCTTCTTCTCTTTGAAACTGTTTGTGTAACAGGTAATCTTAATGCAGTTTGACGAGGCTTGACCTCATTGGTATATTTACATTAGACAGATGTATTCCAGGCAGCGCCTGCACATGTGTGCAGGAGTGCCATATCTTGTTTCAGGCATTTATTTTGTGCTGCAGGAACAGTTTGTGAAATTTTAATTGCAATTTGCCAGTAGACATATATCAAAGTGATGTTTATACATATGTAAAACGTGTTCTGTTTGCATTGTAACAGCTGCAACAAATTGCAAACAATTATGATTTATGAAGAAGTTGAGTAACAGTAATTTTTTTTCTCTCTCCACTCAGAATCCACTTTATAAAATGGTCGGGGTAGCCGTGTTTATCTTTAATTTGATAGTAAGACCACCCAGCATTTTAAAGATCCCTCTCTTTTCTGCCAGTTTTTAAAAAGCATATTAAAAACATGACATAAGCTCCTATCTGCTGTCCTCCTTGAACCAAAGGATCCTTCATGCTAACACATTCCAGCTCCTCATATCTGCACATTTTTGCACTCTAATGGGAAGCAGTCGTTTTTCCGACACATGCTTCCACTTTCCATATTATCTCTTTAATGTTTGCACATTTTTGTTTCTTTAGGTATCTCATTCATAGCACTGTTGCACATTGATGGATGCACTAACTGGTTTTAAAACAAAAGAAAGGGACAAAGGTTTCTAGCACACTCAACACCTTGTAAAAGTATTCACTCCTTCAACAATTTTCCATTTTGTCATGTTAAAATCAAACTTTCTGTGAGATTGTAAATGTTGAACCATTGGTTGTCACTTCTCCCCTCATTTCGCCGACTTGATGGCATGATGAGGTAATACAAGATGGTGACAAATAATTTTACAAATAAAAATCTAAGATGGGGAGGGATTTAGTTTCCTGTACACTCTGTGTAAAGTTTTAAATATCTGCACAATGTAGTCAGCGTGAATCGTAATTGGTAAAAATGACAGATGACCGTCAGATTTTTTCCACCACCGTTTAAAAAAAATAAATAAACAGGTCAAAGATGGAAAATATTCAGTTAACATGATGGTCTTATTCCTTTTACATGACTTGAGAGCTCTTATTCTTTCCATTATTCTATTAAGGCCTGACTAGCAAATATTTATCTACAGATTCCTCCACCTGAGCTGTGGATCTCTGCAGCTCCTCCAGAGTCACCACAGGCCTCTTGGCTGTTTATTGCACATTGCTCTTCTATTCCAGCCTAAATGTTCTCTGATATGGAAGATGCTCAAAACTTGGGATATAATTTTAGAAGCTAGCGCTGCTTTAAACTTCTACACCTGTCTGAAGGTTCCTTGGTTTTTAAGATGCTGTTTGTTTTGCATATTATATTTACTAACTTTACAAGATAAAAGGTAATAAAGTTCAACAATTATTATTTTTTTATGCAGAACTATTGTATTATCTTAAAGAAATTAAGATTGTGGTTTGAACTGTCTTGTTTTGGCTTTGGTAGTGGAAAGTTGCTACTGGTTAAAATTATATTTGGCAAAAATGATTCTCATTGCATTTATTTGTTGTTATCAATAAGTCATTTTCCTCTTCCTCCATCGGAGAGCTTATGTTTTGTTGCTCCTATATGTCAGTCTCAGCATTCAGAGTCAGGCTGAAACTACACGTGTTAATACAATTATTAGGGGTCTTTGTGACTTACAAAAGATTGAAAGAACTCTTTGTATGGAGTCCCATCTGGTCGCTTCTCTTGAGAATAGTAATTAAACTCCATGAAATCATTCAAACTTGCAGCCTGAATGCATTTCGTGCTTTTGTTTTCCAGTGAAGAGTCAGGTTTGGTGTGACGAGCTTTCAGAGTCTGCCCTTTATTGTGCGTTGACTTCTCAGGGCCTGTTGCAAAAGCTGCTTCCCTGGCAGAAGTCACTAAACAAACAAAAGCTGCACCTGGGCAGCTTTTGGCTTTATTTGCGCTGGGTAAGGCCTTCTTTTAATCAAATCCAGGTCACACCTGGACAGGATGCCTGAGGGTGTCCATTGTTGGAAAGTTCACATTTAAAGCTGGAGGTGTGGTGCCAACACCTGCTTTCATCCCTGGTGGATAGCAGTTGATCAGGATGGAGAACGGAAACTTAAAGGTCGTCAGTGATGAAGCAGTGAAGCTCACCGTCGTCTCCAAAATGTGCTTAATTTGGTTGTGCAGTTTGTGTAGTGTTTACACAGCTGTTCATGGTCAACCCAGAATTTATACTTTTTTATCTGTACCTTGTTTTAACCAGAAATCCCCATTCGGATCAGAAATCCCTTTTACACAGGTAAAATGGCTGCCCCTTTAAATTCGTCCTTTCAGTTTATGATCTACCCTTGTTTTCCTTTGGGATGCACAGGTCCACTTTTTTTCAACAAACCTTTCAAATGGTTCAGAAAGTGCAATTAACAATTCTAAATAAAATGTAAAATAAGTAGTAAGGCTTGACTTCTCTCAGTCATGATAAGCACAAAGCATAGAATTAGACTGAATAAGTTACTGAGCCAGGAGAACATTAACTTTGCTGGTATGTGATGCACTGGAAGCCCTGGACAATCTGCATAAAGACTACAACACACATTAATAGGGAAATGAAAGTACATCAGGTTTCTTTGGTTATTCAGCATCATGTACTGAAATCACACATGGCCTCTGATTTGATTTTACAGACCATGTGTGATTAAAATTAAATAAGATAGAAGCAGATTATTTTTCAAAATGACAAAACATATATTTTTGGTTATGCTTATTAAATATTTATGACAACAAATCACATTTAACTTAAAGCTGCAGTATGTAACTTTTGCAAATATGTTTTTTTCCATATTTATTAAAACAATCACCATGACATTATGATACAAGACAAATTTAGCTACTTCACCTCCTCTTTGAGCTGCAATTGCCATCTTAAGAAATCCACCTCTCAGAGTCAGGAGGAAGGTCTTAGTGCTGTCAATCATCCTCATGTACGATGCTGAGATGTACAATTTCCAGGAAAATAATTTATCTGCCATCATCAGGGGCCATGCTAACTAGCCTTAGCATTGGTGGCATGTGGCATATGTTGTTCTGAACCAACTGCAGCTTAGCAAAGAGCATGAGAGTGATTGACAGCGCTAAGACCCGCCTCCTGGCTCTGATTGGTTGTTTCTGATTGACTGGTGCATTTCTGCAGTTAGTACTGGCAGCACTGGGAGAAGGCAGTGGAGCTCCATGATTTCACAGATCTTATCCTGTCACAACATGATGATCATTTTAAACATGATACAAATTTTTAATTTGTAAAAAAACAACAAAAAAAAACAATTTTTAAATAAAAGTTACTCTCTACAGTTTTAATACGAGGATTGTACTTTCATACACTTTCACATATTCTGCATAAATGTAATTTTTTTTCAGATAAATTACTTTAACAATGTAAGCATTTAATATAAACTAAATTCCTTTTTTCTTTTTTTTTTTTTTACTTAAGCCAGTCTAACTGTCCACAAATGATTTTCAGTCTCCTACTCTTAGTTGTGGAATTTAACTGGTTGGTCTGCGCAGCGAGTCTCATGCCCAGAGGGGACGTCCTGCATAAAGGATGTGTTTGTCTTTGGTCTGTGGACCCAGCGAATTCTGTATTGATAAGCTCCTGCCGCTATAGATAATAAGGTGGTCAGTCATGCAGCTCAGAGATCAAGTATAGCATTGAAATTAAAGAGGAATTCCCAGCCCTATTGCATTTCAAGCCGTGTGTGTGTCCCTGCTGCCCAGTCCCTTTGTCCTTGTCATGGGCAGTAAAAACAACAATGGCAAGTTTGATTTCAAAGCAGCAGGACCAAGGTGGACAACCTTTAGAAAGGAAAGAGTCCTGCAGGGCTATCGTATGACCTTGACTTGAATGGTGTCACTGAGTGGAGGAGAGGTGGGGTGAAGGCCTCAACAGTTTGGAACCATTTATCAGGGGGACAAAAAGGACTTTTTGTCCCAAGAAGGAACCATCGTGATATCTGAGATCTGACCTAATCAGCATGTATTCTTCTTTTTAGCTCCACAACTTGACTCCATCTGACACACATAAAGAAATTCCTGAGCTTAGAAATATCCAGGAATAAAAAAGATAAATCAATGTTTTACACTTTTCTTTTTCGGTTCTTCAGTTGTAACGCTCTCTGAGTCGCATCCCTAAAATCCACATGCCTTCAGTAACAGTAAATAGAGTCCAATTGCATGGAATAGTCTCAGTATAAATCCAGATTGATCTTGAGTTAGCTCAATGGGCCTAAACATACAGTCAGAGCTGCAATGGATTCCTCTCTACCATTATCTACGTCTATATATACAATAAACAGCCAGGTTGAATCTCTTAAAGGTCTTAGAAATACATTATTAACTCTTAGCAACTACGTCACACAAGGCGTCATGATGGCCTCTATTTGATGAAGTCATGACTCATCAAGTACATGAGTCCCACAAAAAGTGGGAATAGTTAACTTAGAAACCAACAGGTACCTTTTCCCTTCTGACTGGTCAGAAGGAAAAGTTAATGCAGATCAAATCTGCATTAATTTGCTATTTGCTCCAGAGCAAACAAAGCGTACAAAAGTCTAGATGCTTACCAGCTGTTTTTTGTACATGATTACTAATGATTAGATGTGTACCTTCTTCATAATGTGGTATTTGATTGTATTTTACCAGCAAAAGTAAAAAAAACAAAAAATACAGCTTTGTCTAATCTAGCTGCAGATGTCCTGAAGATACGTTGCTCCATCATGCAACAGTAGCCAGGACAAGACAAACCAAACACACATCCAGACATAATGTATTCTTATTTCAGATTTTTCACTCATTCTCTTGTTCACCCCTGACCTTGGTATGTTTTCACTCCATCAATCCATGGAAAGGCATGTGGGGAAAATATTAAGGCAGGTGGAAGATTTCAGCTGGATGCTACCTGATTGTGTGTCGCTGCAGGAATGTGCACCTGCCTTGTGGAGCTTTTATTATATCATCTCAAAGTTTAGAAACCAACACACTGCGTTGAAAGTTCAGTGATAAATTTGTTTTCAAATCCACAGAGGCTGACAGAGAGCCGAAAGCAACATGCATTAAACTCAGGCTTTCAGATCGCTCATTTTTGTTTATTTATGTCTTCCCATTGAGAAGCAGCTGGTTGGCCAGTAAAATCATATATTATTGACTGCTTTTGTTTACATTTTCTCTATCTCCCATATTTCTGACACCGGCGATTAAATTGTTCCAGTTTCTGTCTGGATACATCTTCTTCTTGGCTGCCTGTTAGGAAGGGAAGCCAAGGGTTACGTCGACTGACTTTAACTTGAAAAATTCATCTACTCTGTGCTGCTGCATGCTCAGATGCTTCCACACACAACATCTTAATACTGCAATGCATTAAAGAGAATAAAGCACATTATCTAAATTGCTGTGGATCCCAGAGGTTGTGTAATTTAGAAAGTTGCGTTGCTCATAATAAGAAAAACTCATGGACGGTTTTGTTTTCCATTGAGAAAACAGTTGAATTGCTTCAGTAAAATCCCATTTTTCAGTTTCACTCCTCTTGGTTTTGTTTCCACGACAAATTTAAAACGGATGACCGTCACAAAGAATCTGACTGAGCTGCTTATGTTTAATTTCAAAGGAACGGGGACAGAGGACGTTTTGAACATGATGATTCCTCAAGGTGACGTTCAGCTTAGCCAAGTGTCTGAGCTTGTCAACAGCTGCTCAGAATCTGCTACTTTAAAGTAATGTGAGCCACCAGCCTATGGGGAACATGTGAAATTGGGCTCTAAGGTATGTCTTGAAGCATTTTCTGCTGCTCCACTCACTGCGTCGGCCTTCACCCTCAGACTCATTTTTTTTTTTTCTCATATGGTGTGTTTTTTTATGTACCAGGAATCTCCTGTTAATTATTTGGACTAATAAGTTCTCCCTGCAAATGTTGAAGGAATTCATTTATGGTGAAAACATCGATACCCAAACTTGGAATTAAGCTAAACTGGATCAGCTCTTAGCCGCATATGGAGCGCATTCTTCAGAATCCTCTTTGTTTTATCACTACACACTGGACTGCTTTGCTGTATTATTCCACCTGAGTAAATACTGGACAGCATCTCTCCTACTTAGCGCAGTGCACATGTCTTCCAGGAGCGTCCTGTGCATGCAGCCTTCAGCTGCTGGATCGTCCATCCCCGGTCTTTGGCCCAGTTACTGCCTGCCCTCCCTCGCTTCCCGTCAATCCAAGAGCAAGTGCAGGAGTTTGTGTTTTAGGTCCGTATCCTATGAGACCAGCTGTTGTTGATGGACAGTTTCTCATCAGGTCAATGTTGGTCTGTCTTTTTTCTTCCCGGCTCTCAGTTGCACCGAAATGCCAAAGATTTGAGCTCATGGTTTAAACTTTCAAGCTTCTGAAATGTAGACAGGTCGGATTCTTTGCATATTTCCACGTAATTGTAATACATATTAACATGTGTGTGACTTTCTTGGAGGAGAGAAACACAGATGGTTAAAGTTTATTAGCAAACGCTGGAAGCTTAAGCTGGTTGCATAAAAGCTACCTGCTCTGAAAAAGACTTCACATCAAATGTGATTATCTTAACATTCATTTTATGTATTTATTTGCAGCATCCTCCACATTTGACAAAACCTACATATTATATGTGTAATACCTATATTTTTAATTCAGTAATATTTATTCAGTGCAGAAAAAGATCAGCATTTTATAATTTATACTTTTAAATTCATTGTAATTTCTTGGGATTTAAGCGGTAGTTAAATAAATTTCACTGGAGTCTAATATAAAGTGACAAAGCCCTCTGTTTTATCACTCTTCAAATGGGAAATATAAATTTTAAGGAGTAGAAATGGTGTTGGTCAGGAGAATGTTACTGGAAGCAGCAAAATCCCCAAGGTTCGCTGTTAGGGAAACTGCAGGCATTTGTGGTCACCAAATCTTCATAACAACCATTAAATTAGGGGTCTCCAACTCCAGTCTTCAAGGGCTACTGCCCTGCAATTTTTAGAAGCAGGGGTGCCACTAATTTATCTCCAATTTTCTGCTGAAGTAACTTAAAATCTTGAAGAAATGTTCCATATATGCCTCCATATTTTCCCAGTTAGGTGACCAAGTTGATAAAAATATCAACTTTTGACTATTGTGTTGTTTTTCTTTAAATACTTCATGATAGAAGCCTGATAATCAGCTTCTTGTTTTACTCTTTTCTCTTGCTTAATGTCTGTTTTACTTCTAGACCTTAAGTAAAGGAACAGTGGAGGCATGTAGAAAATATGCTGAGTAGAAGTTGGATGATGTTTGTGGTTTCATGCCTCAGCAGAAATGCCTGACATGGTTATTTTAAAATGTAATTCACTGAGAAACTCTGGCCGCATCCTTGTGAGAAATGTTGAAAGCTAGCACAAAGAAACTGTGCTGAAAATGCATAATTTTTACCCTGGGAATATTATTAATCAGTAAGAAATAGAGGATTGAAAAATAAAGGATTTGGGGGCTTCAAATTTGAGTGTGTACTGACTGTGTGGCAGCATAATTCCCAATTGCAACTTACAAGTTTTCTTTTCTTAAAAGTAGACTTTAGGTTGTGTATAACGAAGACGCATCCCCTCCTCTTTTTAAATTATGATTAAACACTTTTTACTGGCCTGAATCCTTTCTGACTTGTAGAACCAATTAATCATTTAAACAGAATTTGTCCTGCAATGTGAAGTAGCTCCAAAAGCAACAGATGATGTCCACATCTAAGCGTTACTGACATCTATCAATGTGGAAAAGGCTACAGAGCACATATAAAGAACTTTGCTTGCCTAAGCAAAAGTCAATGTTCATGATTCAGGCACCATTCAGGAAGGAGCTGACTTCTCTGGTTTGGAGATTAACATGTGTTGGTGCAAAATATGCATTTCAACCACAGAATGAAAGCAAATAACCTTGTGAAAAAGCTGATTAAGCCACTCAGAGTTTCATGTCCTGGGCTGAAAAGCCACTCAATGTGGAGGAAGCCATTTTTCAAAAGGACTACAGAGAGAGAGAGAGATGTTATTTGAGAACATTATCCCAATTGACCGCATCATGATGATTCAGGACATCATCAGGAATGAGTCTTATGTGGAAATATTGAAGCAACATCTGAAGACATCAGCCATGAAGTTAAAGCATGGACATAAGTGGGTCTTCCAACCGGACAATGACCTTAAGCATAAACTAGTTAGGAAATAGTCAAAAGACTACAAGGTCAATGTTTTAGAGTGAAAGTTTTGACCTGTGACCCATAAAAAACTGGGCAGAACTGAAAAGGTGTGTGTTCATGAAGCAGCACAACCAGGACTCTGTTGTACCAGTTCTGTCAGGAGGAATGGACCAAAATCCCAGTAAACGCCTGTGATGAGCTTATAGAAGGAAAACCCTAAAAGCTCCTCACTGTCATCTCTTACTATTCTGCTGTTTACTAAATAGAAATCGTTTTGAAAAACTTGTCTGACTCAGGATCCTCAGAATGCATCTTTATGCTCTGACTGTCTCTAAAGTTACCGGGTACAACAGGAAAATCATCAAAACAAGAAGTTTGTGCCAACATGTAGTTATCTTACTTCCTATCCTGTTTCCAGCTCCCATCTGGCTGAGCTGATATCGTTGTAATACTGCAATCCGCCTCACTTATCTTAACCCATTCGACGGAGAAAATAAATCTGCTCAACTTGTCTTATAGAAATAATTCAGATATCGGTCAACAGAACGCAGGAAATGAGGGGAAAAAAGATAAACCTGTTTGCACAACCTGACATGATTCGTGTCGCTCTGTACAACGCTGATGTTTTCTCACACCGCATGGCCACATTTTCTGTTGTTCCCCTGCCTCAAAAAATCAGAGATCAAACAAAGTCACAGTTTTTATTATTCCTTTCCCCTCTCAGGGCTGAGCTGAAGTGTAATTCATGCTTTGAAAAACTCAATGAAAACACTGTGGATCCCTTGTGCTGCGGTGTGACAGCCGGCAATTGCCGGAGTCTCATGGTAAGGCCTGAAGTGGGAGCTTCTTGGCGGAGCGGCAGGCCAACTAAAACAAAATCATGTTTGAACACCTATGTCCACTGGGATTGGGGGAAGGGAAAGGTCCCCCAGCTTTAATCAGGATCTTAAAACAGGGAGGCCTTTGATAAAGACCCTGCTCAGTGCATTTATCTCCTTCCTCTGAAAACAGCACTGGCTTATGTCATCCACTTTGATCCCGCTCCTTCAGAGAGTTGCGTCGGACATTTCCACAGCTGATAACATGCTGGCGAAGCCGCGATGGAGAAGAGGAAGAGCTCAAACACACCACCCTCTGAGCTTGTAATCAAAGTCCACGGCTGTGTGTGGTATGTTGAACCCTCCATCCGTTCCTCGTCTTCATGGAATTCGTCTTCCAAGCGCTGTCATAAACATCACCTCCTGGTTAAAGAGGAGTTGTGACAGGGTACTGCCCCACGGTGTGCCAGGGCAACAATATTTGACTTGGATGTGTTCCCGGTGATGAGGCCGGACCCTGCAGCAGGCCTCTTGGCAGATGTCACACCTGAGTGCTTTGGGATAATGCTGATAGGAGCGGAGCTGGTCTGGACTGTACCCATGACAAACCCGGCTGTAATCTGTGTATCAGCGTTCACGGCACACCAGGCTGCAGCCCAACACTGTGTCTGCACAGCCCGGGGTTATCAGACAGCTTGGTTACTTCCAGTCTGAGAGCTTGCAGTTTCTCTTCTGAACATCTGGTTTTCAGGTAAATAAAACAAAGCATTTACAGGAAACTGAAGTAGCTTTTCTTTTCTCCAGCGTAAGGATTTGCACTTACAGCCCACTAAATTATGAACACATTGCCTTCAGAAACTGTTCCGTGGATTAAGCAAGGTGTTCATTAAACTCCTCAGAGATTTTGGTTCATATTTACATACTGGCAAGGTTAGCTTTGTCAGCTACACATCCTTGAAGCAAATATAAAGTTTCACCACATCCCAAATGTGCTCAGCGGCATCAGATGCTGACTTTGTAGACCGTTGGAGTAGAACTCAATAGCTGTGTTTTCATTATAAACGTGTTTAAAACTTTGTTGATATTCTAACTCTAACCCTTAAAGTGGGATGGCAAAAGTAAATGAGGTGGATTAGCAGTGCATGTTATTGGGGAATGCCGAATATTTAACTGTCAGCATGGCATGGCAGGCATGAGACTATGATACAACAGCAGTCTTCAGTCAGAGGCCTCTTCAAATGTGTTGCAAGACTGACTGCTACCAGAGATCCTTCCTGTCCACAGTATCACCATTCAAAATGACTCCTTGAAGGTACGCCAATGATTTGAGTTATGACATTTCATTTTTCTTTGGAATAAATAAAGTATTTTTTTTTATTACAACACAGACTCCACACCATTTATTTGCAAAGTGTCTGATGATACATAAAAATATTTTTCATTCATAAGCTTCGGTCTGTGATTTTATTTGCGTCTTAATCCCTGGTCTTGGAAAGGTTCAGAGCTAAAGGTTTAAAGGAAGCATCTACAGGAAGACAATAGGAATATTGAGAATTCCTCTGCGTCATTAAGGAAGACCAGGATTAGCAGAGACTTCCTGTTTGTGACTGGCTCACATCACCAGCCTGTGATGTCGGCATTAAAGGGAGAAGTCAGCCTTTAAAAATGGGATACCTTAAACAGGCCGGCCACAGGGGACATGTTTTCTTTCCCATGACACATCGAGGCTGCCACTTAGCTCACAGAGAGCACGCTCGGCTCACCTCCCGCTCCCCTTGCCCTGGGGGCCAACTGGCGGATCATAAACTGATACTAAAGAAAGGGCCCTCAAAGGGAAATTTACGATAATGGTTTGTAAAATAACTTTCAAATTACAACGAGCCGAGTGCTCTGTTTTTTGTCACCGTGTTATGGTGAGTGCAGCACAGCCGCAGGTGTGAGCTGTTTGGCAGAAGGCCTTGTGGTACTGGATCCTCTTTATTCATTCAAAACAAGTATCTTTCCTCTGCCCTCGTGCTGAACCTTGATCCAATATCTACAAGTTTTTTTTACTCTTGCGTTAAATAACTCCCATTATATTCTAATGGGAGTTAAGACAGTTGAAGATGCGTCATTGCGCTACTTGCTGTTATTAGCTTTGTTTCCATTATCCACACAATTGCACAAGTTGATGTTTTGAAAATACATTAGCTTAACGGAAACACGGCAATTTTGAAAAAAAAAAAAAACCCCTCAAGTTTTGGTTTTTAGTCCGATCCAAATGTAATTATTTTGCGGAACGTCTATTGAAACACTTTTTTTGCATCACACGATCAACGGCCGATGTTGCCACTGACTCGAACCATAAAGATGATGAAAGGAAGGACTAGAAGGACTGGAGCGCGGCATGTTTTCCACATGAACAAACTTATTTACCTGCGATTTTAATTGCATTTCTTATTTAATGAAAACATCACAATTGCAAAATTGCGTGTTTTTGACATTAGCTGAACACTGACAAAGTTTTGCACTTATTTACAACAGAAACAAAGCTAGTGACTGAAATACACACCAGCAAGAATTACTGTGCTTTTTCTACAGCGAGTCTTTTTAAAATCATATTACTAAATGTATATGGTTCAATATTTATTACCCAGCTGTGATCAATGTACTTTTGTGAAAAAACATCTCACCACTGGACAGACTCTAACAACTCTTGTTAGTCTGAGTTTTTACTGGAACTGAAAAATGTCTTTAAAATTGGTTTTGCTGAAACGTGCAACAAGCTAAGCTTCATCCAGAGTAAACGCAACTATTAAGAGCTTCATAACTTCAGGGGATTATTTCCACAACATAAATAAGTGCAAATGCAGCTGCTTAGGTTGACCTCACTGCAGAACTGAGCTTTTCAGGAAGTTCTTAGTGATCAGCTGCAGATCACAGGATGATTATAATAACTGAGCAGGCATGAAGTCAAGTTTATTTTTTAAAACACTTCATCTCCCTAATTGTTCCAATGTACCAACTGGGTAAGTCTTGAAGATATGTCAATCTCTAAGTTATTAGTTGGTAATTGTGTACAATGTTTCTAGTCGGAAACATCAACGAGTAAAAAGTGTTGCAAGTACAATGCTCTCTCACTATTTAAGTGAATGCAATCTTGCCTTCATTTGGATTTATAACTTCATCGAAGACTTTCAGCGTCCAGTAAACGATTGACTCATGTCGACCACCTACAGGAAGCTGCTGCCTCATCGGGATAGTTGGCATTCTTGGTGCGTTCTCTGACATGTTTGCTCTGTAACGAACAGGCTTTGAAAGCTTCTGTCAACGGGAGAAATGCCTAATAACGCGGAAAGAGTTTGTACCGGGTCAAAAGAATTAACCTCTAGTTGTGTGCGGAGCTAAATTTGGATAAGAGCCGGACAAAGAGGGTGATAGTCAGGTCTTTCAAGATTTATTTTGGGTCCCTCCCTCTCTTGAAAACACTTTTCGCTTAATTATGCATGGCCTTCTTGGTATGCGATAGGTTTTCTCCTCCTCGCACCACGTGCTCTCTTTGTTGCGTGTATTTAGACACTCAACATGCTTCCAGATTGGCAAAAAATTAGGCTTTGGGACCTGGTGATACATTCGTGTCATTATGGATGCAGCATAGTAATATTTGTCGAGTATCAATGATGTAGAGGTTGAATGAATGTGAATTGACTGTAAAGACACAGGTCATATTTGAAAAGATCAGAATTGGATTCAAGACCTCATATCAAAGTGGCCTGGGTCACATTTGTAAAAATCCAATCTCTGTTGTTCAGACTCAGGAAAAGATCAGAGACAGGTGGAGTAAGGGCAAAAACAAAATGGACTTAGGTCACCTTAGGTTGCAGTGTGAACATAGTGTTGGAGCACAAGAGACAAGGTGGCTTAAGACTCATAAAGTCACAGAAAGTCACAAAAATATCACTACAGACAGTAACAAGAGGTTTCTGGAGAACTGAAGTCTACAATCACAGTTAACCAGCCAACCATCTTGTAGCTCCTTATATTCACCAATCTCCTAAAGAGGTGACTGACCCCAGGTGTGCAGGAAGCACAGAGCCAGCAGAGCTCTCCTGCAAAGATCCTCTCTCAAAGTGAAGTCACACTAACACAGAAAAAACAACATCCTGACAATTTCAAGCATTTATTTGGATTTATTTTTAAGATTTTGGGTTAGAGCTTTCAGAGGTCAAAAAAATACATCGGAGGAAATGGCTCAGACCCTGGATGAGGATCAGGGACTGTGTACCATGTCATCTGATGTTGGTCCACTGGGTCTTCCGAAGTCCACAGTCAATGCAGTCATCTACCAGGACATTTCATTCTTCATGCCTCCTTCTGCTGACAAGCTTTTTGGAGAGTATGATTTCATTTTCCAGCAGGACTTGGCTCACACTGCCAAAGCTACCAAACGCCGGTTCAATGACCACGGTGGTGCTAATTGGCCATATTGTAACATAATACAGTATGGAGGTCTGAACTTGGACTTGCTTCATTTCCAGACTTTATATGTGCACTTTTTCATCACAACATTCAGATTTTTAGATATGTTTCTTTGATCCCAAAAGAAAAGAAAACTATCAACATCTTTACAGGCCTAATCATAACCTTCCTTGTCCATGTTTATTTCTGTCTATCAAACCTTTTAATTACAGAACTGAAAATCAATCTGTTGGAGGTCTTTCATTTGTTACTGTTGGGCCACTTAAATTATTACCTGCATTAAGCCACCAGTAAATCTTTACCACATTTTATTTAAAGAGAAGATGATGGCTGGAAAATTAATTAAGAGATGAAGTTGTCTGCACCGTTCCTTCTAATGCCCTGGCTTCCCCTGACCTCAATTGCTGCTTGAAATGATTAGTCATGATATAATTAAATATAATCACTGAAACCATAATTGAATCTTTCATGTTTCCGCTTGCTCAGTATCAACCCTAAGGAAACTGAAGCAGAGAATCAAACTGAGCATTGCCCCTGTGGTGAACTGGATGTTGTTTTTTTGTGAATCTGCCTTTAACAAACACTGTGAAGACTGAATCGAAGAACAAAGCTAATTAGATTTAGTGCAAACACTTTTTCCCTCGGCTGTCTCTATCCGTCTTCAGGACTGATTGTGCTGTGTACGCTTTTCCTTTTCAAAGCCTTACACCTCTAGCTTTGTCTGCTCCGGAATGCGTCCACAAATATAAGTCTCTGATAGCGCTGCACCTGTTTTAAAAGTTATTTCAGGCAGGCTAAACAATAATCACAGAGTAACTCATCATTAAACCAGAACAAGGCTATTATAGCTGTTATGTGAGGGTTAGCTTCAGTTCATGTGCACGCCATTCTTTACACAGCTGCAGCAACTCACATTCTATGTTTCGTTGTTTAAAGATAAGCAAAAGAAATGTTTTATATTAATGAGCCAAGTGGTGAAAAGTCATGCTATGGCTTTAAAGCAGAAAACATTTCTGTAAAGTACTTATATAGAGACGAACAAGGTACAACTTTTCCATTGCAGTCGTGTTTCTGTCTGTTCATTTTCATGCCTGAAGTTGAGAAATATGTAAGACAGTGTGACAGTTAGAAGACTGAGAGCAGTTGTTTGGAGACCTAACAAACTGGTAACCAAGACAGGGATTTAACAGTGCTCTGTGGCAAGCCCAATATCTAATTTACTGCAGTAAATGAGTAATTTGTGCTAAAAATGTTGACTTAAACATTAATTTGGCTGTCAAAATGTTATTCTAAGGAAATCGTCTGTCATGTTAAGTCCCCTACAGCATCTATTTAAGCTGTTTTTTCTTAGATGGTGAAAAAAATATGACTTTGCTGTTTCTAATTATCTTAGATAAATATACAAGGAGAAAGTTTGATGAGGCAGATTATTGGTTCCATTTAAGAATCTGGAAATGTCCACGGAGATTCTCTCCTGGCAGATGACGAATAAAAACGCAAAAAACCCAAACCAAAACAAAAAAACAGCTAAATCTTTTTGCTTTCACAAATCTCAGCTGAATCTTCTGCTTAGACGATCTTTAAAAATGTTCACTCTGTACTTCTTTTATTGTTGCCAGTCACGGAAAAAGGATTGAGTGAGCACACATATTTAACATTTTCACATTAGAAAGGTATTTAATATGTCAAACAACCACTATGTTTTCTGTCCCATATCTGCTTATAAAAGTAACAGAAATAGTGTTTACATTTGAGAATTTTAAGAATTTTATGTGTTCTGGTTATATGCTGATATATGCTCTTTAATTAGAAATCTACTGCGTAATTCACCAGCAGGTCTATTTCCATTAACGCTCTCTTTGCAAATTCAGCCTTTGTATTAAGTGCAGATCTGCTACAGATTACACACATTTCTGTTTTATGCAAAAGCAATAAATTAAAATGTATGAGTTAAACAAGCATGAGGGAGGACTCCAGTGGGAGAAAGCAGGAGGTAACAATGCGAGGTCCTGTGGTTATTTTGGCCGCTGTAGAATCCATCAATATGTTTATTACAGAGTTTGCTGGCTGCCAGATTTGAGCGCAGCTGTGTGTGAAGGCTGACAGGAATACATATGGGTCACTCCATGTCAACAACCCGAAGCTTGCCCCTTTAAATTTTGACATTGACGTCTATGTTCTAGCCATAAATGTGTCTGCGTCTTAGAGAAATTGCAAACATTGGAACAGAGGAAGAGTTATTTATCAAGTTAGAAAAACCTTTAGACTTCGGATTTGATTTCAGTTTTTTTTTTTTTTCTTATTGGAAAGAACATTTATGGTGAGAAACCACAGACACAAACAGTTTTGTTCTACGTGGGATTGTTCCTCTCATCCATATGTAAACAAGGATAATTATTTCTTTTTTACACATGTCCAGTCATGGCATTCAGGCCGTCCTATAGTGAAGCTAGTTGCCTACGTGTCAGGGCAGATTTGCTTTACAAAACGGATCTCAAGACAGAATCCTAATTGCATAATTGACTTTGTGAAAAAATGGACACATCTGGACCTAATCTCTTATGTTATGACCTAAAATGTTTTTCCAGGTAGTATTTCCTCCCAATACTTCTTTCTGAGCAAATGGGTGTTTTGAATTTTTAAATCACGGATTTACTGAAGCATATAAATGATTTATTATGCCCGACTTGCATGGTTTTTACTGTTTTCTGTCATTATAAGATTATTGATTGATTTGGGTATTGCAGCACTCAAGGTATTGCAGCACTCAAGGGATTCCCCCAAACTTGTTTTTTTTTTTTTGCTTAGGTATTTCCTTCCATCTCTGTTTTTACAAGATAAATGGATACTTTCATACCTGCTTAGATTAGAATCTCTGCTATCTGGATCAAAACTGTAAAATCCATAACCTGCTGCCTGTAGCCTGGTATTAATATGCAGACTCTGCTTGAAAGCTTTTAATTTAGCACCAAAGTGCAGCAGATAGGGCTCCCCCCACCATGTCTAATCAGCCTATTACTACTTACTTCACACCAATGACCCACTTTGGAACTGGCAGTGTGTGGGTCATTTTTCTTTTGTTTGTTTTTGCAGTCACCTGAGTGTTTTTTCATGCTTGGAAGAAGACCGTGGGTGCTGCTCTTACAAACACTCTGAACCATTAAGTACCACAGTTTGTTGCCTTTTCTTCCCATCATTATACCAGCAACTGAAACTCAGATTGAAAAAATAAAATTTATAAATTTTAAGCCAAACTGTCTGCTGATAACTTTGAAACAACAAGGTAACAGTTTACGCTAAGATGCTTTGAACGATTTGAGTACCTCGATTATTAAAATTCTTCAAGACAAATTATCTGCTTTGTTAGGAAGCCTGCAGCTCAGATAGTCAGAAAGCAAACACCTACTTTGCTCTCAATCTATTTCAG
>CAEFZX010013926.1:0-25255 GCA_903066825.1 Alfaro cultratus | reverse complement strand
CAGGCAGCTTGTTATCCTGACTCTGTTTTTATTTCACACCTTCTGAGAAGGAGAGGTTACCTATTTAAGGGAACCGTTATCACCTCCGTGTGATAACCACGTTAAGCAAACATTCACAGATGTGTGCTCTCATTGCCGGCTTGGCTCTCTCACAGGAAAGTGCTGACCACCTTCAGACAGAATGTTGCTTCAGTTCCCTCCATGCTGGGAAAATAAAAGCCTCCTCTCTGAATTCAGCTGCAGCAGCAGAGACAGAGTGGCAGGTGCATAATTAAGGAAAAGCTCTTCGTTTGCCTTTCAGGCGGGAGAGAGCGGGTGAAGGGAGAAAGGAGGGGTTGGGGGGCTGCATCATTATTCAAGATCTTTGGTCTTGGCATGTGTGTGTCTGTGTTTTCAGAGGGAGGAGCCATGGATATCAACCCATCATGGTGGGATGACGTCTGGATCCTACTTAACTATATGGTCTGATCAAGCAGCAAAAGACAAACAAACAAAAAATCAGAACTAGATTAATTGTTTGTACTTAATCTTAAATGTTTTCTGCAGAGTTAAAGCTTTGATTCCTCATTTTCCTGACATATGAGGATTCCAGACGTTTCCCAGCATTTCAGAAACAGAATTTTTCTCTTTTTTTTCTTCTTTTTTTTTTTTTACCTTTGCAGCCACAATCCTGAATGTATTATTGAAATTTTAAAGGATGAATAACACAAAGTAGTGAGTAACTGTGCAAACAAGGAAAGAAAACCTGTAAAATGTGACATGTACTTAACGCCTAAGATCCAGAGCAAAAAACTGACTTCAGCGATCAACTAGTTAGTAAATAATCCAATAATTCATTTAATCTCAGCATAAACCCAGCTGTTGAACGAGCAGCATCATGAAGCTTAAAGCAGGACTAGCTACTGAAACAACATCCCACATGGGCCCAATATGATCCCACACAGACATGGAGGTTAGCTGAACTAATGGAGCTGAACCTCCATTAGTGACAAGCAACTGGTTAACTCTGAAGGAGCTGCAGAGATCCACAGCTCAGGTTTTTACAGTTTTCCACAAGCCATGAGCCACACAGAGGACCCATCATGTTGTCCTAGATCCCGATGTGTGGCGGAAAACGAACAACGCACATCACCATGAGCTCGCAATGCGCATAGCAGTGGAAGTAACACGGCGTTTCCTCTTCAGAGACACAGCTGCTGATGGCTCATGGGAAGTTGCTGGAGATAAATGCACCACCATCCTGGAGGAAAACCTGCTGGAGGCTGCAGACTGCAGACTGGGACTGAGGCTCAGCCACCAGCAGGACAACAGCCCAGCACTTACAGCCAGAGGCGACGGAATAGTTTAGATCATGGAATCGTTTAGATCACAGCGTATTCATGAAGGTTCAGTCCTAAATCCAGTAAAGAATCTGTGTGAATAGTTGAAAACTAGGAAAAATAGGATTTCAGTCACTATCTGTGATCCTGATGGAGACAAACCAGTAGAGAGGGAGGCTGAACAGAAATACACTCCACACTTCAGATCATTATTTATTAAAGAAAATAATAATAATATGGTTTCATAAGGCAAGACTCAAGCACTAATCATTTTGTATAATTATGAACTCTCCACACTGCAACTGGAAGATATTTTAAACATCCAACAACTCAACAACCAAAAACAATAAATAAATGAATTATGATGTCTCTTGCTTCAAAAAATATGCATAATCTGAATGGAAGTCACTGAGCGAGCTCATTGTAATTTACTATGAGATTAATTCATTAATTGCTTAATGCGACAGGTTAAATTGTGTGGTAATGTGGCGAAAAGGGGAAAAGTTTAGAGGCTGTGAATAGCTTTGCAAAGTTTATATTTTATCAATAATGAATAAACCATCTGCAAAATCTGAAAGATTTATCAATATGCTTATGATGAAACAACTGCACCTCCATACTGAACCTTAATAATCACAACTTGTTAGCATTGCTCCCACACCTCCACCCACCTCCACCCACCTCCACCCACCTCCACCCACCTCCACCCACCTCCACCCACCTCCACCCACCTCCACCCAGCAGCACACATTCACATATTTTAAGTGAATTCCTGCAAAACTTTTTACTTTCTGTAAAAGTTTCTGAAATGTGATGGTAGGAATCCAAGTACTGGTGTACAGGAAAAGTGTTTTTTGATTACATTAACTTGCACTTTATGTTGTGCTTTGGTCCAATTTTAACTGGGAATCTGTTTTGGACGACATGAGAAGTCAGAAGATTGAAGCGGGATGTTGTGGGAACACTGCAGCCAAACTCATCCGATGCACACCTGTTGCTGCCCAGCAGCGATGCACATCCTGCCTGCTCCTTCACACCCTGACCCCTCTGGAGAACGGCTGCTGGAACGTGAGCCGTGCAGTTGGTGTGGTTCTGTACTCACTCAGTGAAAGCAGCAGCCAGGTGATGGTCAGCGTCGTCCTCATCCTGTCTCTGAGCTCGTCTTCCTCCAGACGGATCCGTCCTTCATGCAGCACAGCTCCTCGGGCCCTCACCTTGTTTTTTGAAGATGTTGCTCTGATTACAAATGCAACTGTCACGCCTTTCTCCTTCAATTTGGTTCTCAAGGGAAAATGATCTTGCTCAGCTTATTGTTTTTTTGTTGTTTCTTTTGCTGCTGGACTGAAAGCAAAGAATGCTTTTGTTGCTCTCTGCACCGTCTTTGTCTCCTCTCTGTGCAGACTTGGGGATTTGGGGGAAGAGTATTTCTGTGGTCTCCTTGGCTGCCCCGTTGTTCTTCAGTCGCTCTCCCACAGAGGCTCCGTCCCGTATTGTGCTCCAGCCGGCCCCGCACTCCTCCAAAGTGTTGAGCTGTTTGCAGAGCAGCAGCTCGGCCCTGCCTTCCTTATCATGAGAAAGCAGGGGCTGACCCAGAGCAGTCCAATCCCACCGCTCCTGGACTTTCTGCTGCTGCTGGGACACTTTGAATAACAAAGGAAGCCAGGAGACAATGTGTTCCCCTCGGTTTGGATTCAGTTCTAAAACGGTCCGTTCCTCCAGGGCGTGGGGTGAAGTCACATCAGCACTGATGTGGTCCAATCTGGAGAATATGGCAGAGGATTCCAGCCACCCAAGATGGAAAAATCAAAATTAGGCGAGCATTTCTGCTAAAAAAAAAATATATATATATATATCAGAAATATTCTAGGAAAAACAAGAAAAGATCGGAGTTTGAAAAGTCCCAAATTTGCTAGAAAAAACAAGACAATTTTGCAATTAATCTCAGAAAAAAACAAAAAAAACAAAAAACAAAACATGAAAATTTCTGAGTTTCAAGAGTCAAAAATGTTTGATTCCTCTGGAAGGCTTGCATGTGTTAGCAAGTCTTCTTAAAGAAACAGTGTAACTTCCTATCCCATAATTATGATTCAGAATCTGAATATAATCAAAATTATGGCTGTCATTTTCATAATTATACACTTAAATCCTGCAGTCATGACTTCCTGTTGGGCTTTGAACTGTTCTTTATTGGCAGTAAAAGAGTTCCATAGTAAAGTTATGAAAAAAAAAGAGAAAAATCAAAACATTTTCTATTATTTTAAACTCTACAATTATGCTACTTGTTAGTCTGTCACATAGCATTTCATAAAGTACAGCTTGAGGTTTACATTCTATACAAGCTATAATGGATTTCATTGGTCCATTTTCACATATGAATTGCTTCATTTCCAAAGAAAAGAGCAAAACTTTAGAAAAAGAAATATATGGAGAAAAACATAACAGTTAACCCTTAATCTTGCCATCTAACTGTCCTTCCTTGCATCAGCACCGGCCTGTGATCTATAGTCATCTATAGTCGAGATACTTGACAGGAATTACCTGCTTTTGTTAATCTAGTCAGTTGGGCAAAACCTAAAATTTTATCTTTCTGGGATTTTAGAGGAAACTCTTAAAGTTAAGGACAAAAAAAATATTTGTGAAGACTAAAATCTTCCTGAATGTGTCTTTAAGAGACAGAGCAAGATCTGGTTCAGACCAAACATTGATGTGTTTATGAAGCTTTAGAAAGACAAACACATTTTCACAGGTCAGCCAGCAGAATGTCTGAAAGCGTTTTAATTCGGTCGGAAGTTAGAAGTTGTGTTTTGGAATGGTGTCACATCAGGAGAACCGTCTGTCAGTGTGATCTGAGCTGAGGACATTCATGTTTTATCTGCAGACGGATTTTAAAAGGTGAGCCTTTTATCCAGCAGCAACAGCAATGTGATTCCTCCCAGAAATGTTCTTGTTGGTCCAACCGGCTCCGTGTTTGACTTCAGATGAAATTCATCTAAAGTTCTGCTCTGCAGGAACCTCTGAGTTCATTTGGCTGCTTGTATCCACGACAACGACTATTCCCAACTGTTCCAGGAATTGCTTCCACCGCCCTTTTCTTTTTGCAGTTTCCATTCATGTGGCTCCAAATCTCTGACTGACAGGAAATAGCTGGACCTCCTCCAGATCCTTTTCTTAATGCTAAGCACATAAGCTAAACACTTTCATTATTAGGACACTGTGTTAGCATGTAACTGCTAACTGCTTAGGGTGGATGTCATTTAAGCTCCGCTGGCCTTCTATGGGACGTCTGGACGAATGCAGAGCGATGAGATAAGCATCAGGGTGTGGGAGACTTCGTGGGGTTTCCTGCCTTTGGAACTGGGATGAGTCGTTCATAAAACATTTTGGAGATGAAGCTTCAAAGACGTGTTTGAAGTCAGGAGTCATGCTTGGGTGGCAGATCTGGAAGTGAGTGTTAGATTAAAGTCTGAATGTCTGCATTCATAGCAGATCCTATCATCCAAGAAACACGATTGGATGAAATGCATATCAGTTTTCTTCACTTATAATCTCAGTGTTTATTGTACTGCATCTCAGTGTGACTAAATTCACAAAAAGTAGTTCTCGCTCTAACATTCACAAGGCGTTTTATTCACTATGTTTATGTAACTGCATGCTAACACACAGGCAATCATCCAATCACATGGCAGCGAGTCGAAGCGTTTAGACATCCAGGCGCTACGTGTATATAGTTCATCTTTTTGCTCCCTGAATATGGAAGTAAATATGTGCCATTACTTCCATACCGCTGATGCAAACCACAAAGAAGATGACGACAGGAACTAGTTGGAGGACTATGGTGCAAATTGATTATTAATGACTTATTGTGTCAACAAACGTATTAACATGTGATTTTAATTGTCTTCCTTATTTAATGGGAACACCGCAATTGCAAAATTGTGTTTTATCAACATTAACAGGATATAAACAAAGGTTTGCGCGCACATAATGGAAATGCAGCTTGTGATGTTATCAGTGGTAACAGCTCCCTCACCTGCAGCAGATTGATGTCACATCAACATGTTTGTGGGCGACTTTAGCAATGCAAAAGAAAACTGAAATGGTTCATTACAGCAGGATAGAATGCAACGTTAGCAGATGGTAACAGGTTATAACTTCCCATCAGGCTGTTGTTAAATTTGCGTCTGTTTTATTGGGCCAATAACCATCTGTGTCAGTGGAGAGATCTTCTCTGAGCCAGTCAGCTTCTATACCATATATACCAGCTCATATCATATACCAAGATTTGTCCTAAACATCCTTTAAACATTTTGGATACTTTGTTCTGTTTCTGAGTGATTTTAGCTCAAACATGGTAACTAATAGAAAAGCTAACCAGTAACATTTTAAACTCTATATTAGCACAAACCATAAAAAGTAAAGTAATTTTAAAATTTCTTTATTTAATAAAGACAGCTTTGGCCATCTAAAAGTAAATACATTCATCAAAGACAAGAATGCCTCGTATCACAAGAAAATTAATTTAGAACTAGCACAGAAAGGGCCACAGAGGTGATGTGGAGTGCTTGGATTCTTCCTTCTTTAACCAGATTTTGCCATAAAAAACATAAAACAACCCTAAAAAGAGCTGAGCTGAGTTCTGTAGGAGGCTCAAAATGTTTCAGCTGAGTTTTAAGACGTGATGAAGGAGTTAGTGCTGCCACTGAAAGAGGCAGTTTGGAACTCTACTACATCACATATATGACAAAATGCATTAGCAAAGTTAGCTGCTAATACAGCAGCTAATGTTTGAGCTCAGCAGACGTTTCACCCTCCACTGCTGCCGTGTGACTGGCCCAGTGGAGCTCAGCCGGGCCCCGGGAGTCCGGGGCCCACAGGGTCTGCTGTGGTAAGCAGCGCCGCGTTCCGCATCAAAGACAAGATGACAGACGGAAACTGGAGAAGGGGAAGGATGTGTCACTGAGCTAACAGGAATATGACATGTTTGAGGACAGCAGGATGCTCTTCATTCACTTTGATCTTCACTGTAGAGCATCAGAATACAGACTGAAGACGAGCTGCTGCTAAACACCATCAGCAAAACTACACAAAGAAAGAAGTAAAGGAAGGAAAACTATTTAGAGATACATTCACCTATTAAAATAGAAAAATCTAATTGCTTCAAAATAGATCAACAAAAACTAGTTTGCAAACCAGAACTCCCACCATTCCATTCTCTTCTCCAAATAGGTAGTTTTCCAAGTTAGCATATAAGGTTAGTATGTTTAAATTGCATATAGTGAATAACAAATCATTATGTTTCTTGTGTGCCTTTCCATTAAATTGGAGTTAACATTCGTTTTAATGCAGGTGGTCCAGTTGTTGAATACAAAGGCACTTTTCAGATTTATATTTGAAACGTTTTCATTTTCCTCCAAGTTGGTCGTCCTCATGTGTAAACATTTTGATTGTTAAATTATTTTCAGGCGCAGAAAGTTTGGAAATGCAAATATTTTCCCATGCTGTACTCTCTCTTCTGACATCAAACCAAAGTTTAGTATGCCAGACTTTAGAAAACATTTCAAGAGAATTTTAATCCATATCTACCAGTGATTGAACAGAATAAACAATAACATCCACAAATGTAAAATATTAAAAGGACAAAGAAAAAACCCCATAAGAAAACCAGAAACAAAATCATGTATTTATTAATAAACCTAAACAAATCTTTCCTTTTTTTCCGTCAACATCCTGCAGGTGTTTTATATTGGATTTTCCACAGGGGCCCATCTTCATCAGAGCAGCGATGACTCTCTGTGGTTTCCTCAGTCTGCAAGTTCAGCATCTGTTAGCCGGCTCTGCTCCTGCGCTCCTGTCTCTGGGCTCCATGCAGCATCCCTGAGCTTCATCAGCCTGTCACAATGAGGCAGGAATGTCAGCAATGTAGGAGCACATTCTTCCCTCTCTGCCCCCCGCCTCTCCTTTGACACCCCATCTTATCCCCAGTAACCTCATCAGAACCTTCACACTCTTCTCTACTCCCCAGGCCCCCTCTCTCTGTTCTCTGCATGGCACATAGCGTAACCGTCTCTTCATCCCCTCTTCTTCACCAAGATTAAACCTCCCATTCCAGCGCTCCTCGCTGCTTCACCCACCAACTATCAGAGGTTGCTGACATTTTGGGAAACACATTCTAAGGAGATAATGAAGCAATCCTCCTTGTGATTTAGTGAACACTCACATTCTGGACATTTATTTCCCTTGTTAGAGTCCAAAATATGTAAAAAAACAAACAAAAAAAAAAACAGAAAACTTATGTGATGAAGTCACTCATCTGGGTTACTAATGGAGTACCACAGGGTTTAGTGCTTTGTCCAATACTATTTCCTATATATCTGCTTCTACACTGTAAAATGATCAGCTGTTATGCTGATGATGTTCAGCTGTATTTATTAATTAAACTTGGTGAATCCAATCAGTTCATGATATTACAAGAATGTCTTCAATACATAAAAACCCAGAAGACTTCAACATTCTTCTTTCAAATTCAGACAAAACAAAGTTGTCAACTTTAGACCAGAATCCCTGAGAAGCAAACTGCTGAATCTGGATGGTGTTACATGGACTCCAGCAGTGGTGCAGGAAGCCGGTCTCATTTGAACATCTTAAAGAGATTTCCTTTGTTCGCCTTCACAGTGTTACCACAGTTAGAACTATACTGTCCCAGAGCGATGCAGGAGGACCAGTCCTCTTGATTTGTTGAGGTTGTCGTTCTTCGGTATCAGGAAGCTCAATACGTCCCATAAACCTTCAGGTTCCAGATCCTGCAGTGATTACTCTGATCAACTCAAAACCAGAAATCACATCTCACCAATTTCACTTCCCTTCATTGTTGCTGCCTTAAACTTTTTAACATGATAACTCCATTATACTGTAGAGTTAAAAGTGAAGACCTTCAATAATTAGCTTCATCATAATGGATGATAGCACCAGCTGCCGGGAGCAGACTATGGCGTTCAGCTATCAGCTCCCAGTTTCAGTCCATGATAGTCACTCTGCCTGCTTTAAAGACAAACGCTGAAACATGATAAAGCCTGTAGTCAGACTGGCTGAGGTTATCCTCAGCTATTTCTGTGGTCATGCTGCTATCGGTTTAGACAAACTGTTCCTCGCTCCTATTCTTTCTCCTACTACTCTAAAACTAAACGTGATCTACAGTCATTCTTCCTTTAACTTTATGGTCTCTCCTCTGTCTTCTCAAACCACAGCTGCTCACTCCAACTTTGGTTCCTCTGGGAGTCATTCCTCTCCACCGTCACCATATGCATTCTCAGTGTGAGAGATTGGTACAGAGGTAACAACATGATGCAACTAACTGTGTACATGATTGTTGAAGATGAGATGAGTTGATGCAGTTTGCTGGGTTTCCTTAGAATACTTGCTCAAATTAGCAGCATTAACTAACATCAGTGAACTTGGGTCGTTTACAGTTTTTCTTGGTTTGGTTCGGCTCTGACGTGTGAACTGCTCATCTTTCATCACAGAGAGCTTCTCTTGTTTTTGCCTCTCTGTTCTGCATCACGTGTCCCGTGTGGGAGATGCCATGACATGAGAGTAATGATATGATAGGACACAGAACACTCCACACCTTGTTATCAGTGGCCTGGTACCAGGCGGAGCTGCAGCCTGAACCAGGCATGCACACGTCACTCCAACGAACTTTAAGGGGGCTGGGTCGGATCCATCCAGATGATGTTTTCAGGATTCCTCCATTGACCCTCACAGAGACAGAGCCTGAAGGAAGGAAGGAGGTGACGTAGGATAAGTCAAGAAAGGAGTGAGAGGATGAGGGATGGTGCGTGTGTGTGTGTGTGTGTGTGTGTGTGTGTGTGTGTGTGTGTGTGTGGAGGTGACATTTCCCAGACATGAGGAATGACAGGAAGGTATCAGTCCATGGACGTATCAGGTATCAGTCCAGAGGAATGAGTGACAGCAGAGGTCAGGCTGGCTGACAGAGAGGATCCATCGCCGTCTGACACGGCGGACTGTAAACCTCCACCAGTACGTCTCTGCCTTCAGTGGAAAGAACATCTGCACATTTTCATTCCAAACTCGGCTTGAAACTCATGCTGAACTGTTTTATGCATCTGGTGAGGAATAAGGATTTCAGCCTCACACACTGGTGACTTCAGTCAGTGACCTCTGCCCAAACACAGATCAAATGACCGCTTTGTAGAGTGATGACCAAGAAGTTCTGTAATGGCTTTTATAAGATAGAGGGACCTTTTCCAGGGTCCAGAGACGTTTTCTGTTTCCACTGCCTTTACCATGGTAACAACAAATGATCAGTATAGAGATATAACCCCATTCAATGGCCCAGCATGGGAGAGAGGACGTTCTGATGAAGATTTTTGGACAGAGAGTGCTGGGTAATTGCAATTAGTAGATTTTCTTTCCACATAATTGACTCAAATCAATTAAAAAAATCACAGTGGGACTCATTTAAAAGATTTAATTGAGATAAATAATTAATTGCATTTTAATTGAAAACCTTAAATTGACAAAATAAGCAACATGTGCAACTCAAAAACCTTTTTTGTTACTACATTGTGGAATATATAGACATGAGTTTAACAACAAAGCCTTTGGTGGTTTTTAAATCTGTTATTCAGGTTCTTCAGTCATCAGATTGGAGTAAAGTGTTATTCTATCCATTCATCTTTCCAGAGTTTCAGAAACTCCTGATCATTCATGGAACTTCTTCATAAATATGGACTGTGAACGCTGACATTAGCATTGTGCTGCTGCTACATGTTTAGCATTAAGATGCTATTTGAAGCTGGAATAGTTTGCTGCTTTTAGAACTACTTGAAAAATGCTTTGTTATCCATCGCTGTTGTTTACCGATGATGTTTGTGCGTCAGATTTACGGGTGTACCAGAAACACGCCAATGCATAAGTTCCACTCTGAAAATGCAATTCTATACGTTACAATTTTTAACAAGTTAAAATCAATGGAATTAGTTATTCAAAATTAACTTGGCAAAGTCCCAACCTTAGTTTCAAATAGTCTAAAGTCCATATTGTCTAATAACTGTGACTGCAATAGACATTATATGGAAATTTGATTACAGCTGTTTGGAGAAAAAGATGGAGGAAGCCATCCATTCGAAATAATATTCCACGGTTTAAACAATTTATGTTCTGAATTAAAGAAAAGCACATTAAGCAGGTAGATCAGTAAGAAATGAAACAGTAACTAAACCCCAAATCAACTTTGTTTGCAGATAAACTATCTAGATTTGTCCGTAATGTGCTTTCTTTATGTTTCTGTGCAAATTGTGATATTTTTCTGTAAGTTTGTTCAATTCTGATCGTATGTAACTTGACATCAGTGCTGCCCAGTGCTGTTGGCTGCTTCAGTGGAATTTCATTCAGTTCAAAATTCTACAATTTATTTTAAGCTTCTCGTTAAAATCCTATTCCCTTGCAATATGCTAACTGAAATATTTGCTGGTCTATTTTGTACACAGTCATAAATGTCAATTTAAAATGTCGAATAAAGAGCCTTGGTGTAAACGTGTTTATTATTAACTCTTTAGTGAAAAAAAATGATTGAAAATTGACTTATTGACTGCATGTTTATGTCTGTAAGGTTGATTCAGACCAACACAAAAGAGACACAATCAAAACTGTCAGATGACTTATTACCCCGTGATAATAACTCAGAAATAGTCCAAATAGTTTGGATGTATTTTTTATTTCTTTCCTTCTTACAGAAAGTTTCTGTTTATGTCCTATGATCTGAACAGAATATCATAGGATATAGGCTTGTGGTGAATGATATAAAACTTCAGATATTTCACAACGAGATACTAAGATACATGGAAAAACCTCATGAAAACCTCATATAATAGTCGAAAGTGTATGATGGCCACCATAAGAAAGGCTTACAGTATTCAATTATGCCTCATGAACTAATCACTACATTATTGCGAGGGAACACAAAAGAAAAAAAAAAAAATCCCCATGTCTCCCAAAAGAATCCGTAAAATCCTGATCCTCTGAGGCAGGATTCAGATTTTTAAGTCTCAAGAAACCAGTCAGTTTCTGAAGAGTCGTGTATCCATTTAAATACGCCTCCTGTTTTCTTTTCAGCGTTAAAGAGGCTGATTCTGATACTGGACAAGTGGACAGGATGTAGAATTAATCTCTGGGTTTTATTTCAGGGTATTATAGTAAATGTGGCTGAATACAACACTTTAGAGGTATGCTTACTTTGACACGCCACTGTCAGTATAAAATGTTATTCTGGACAAAGTGACTATATTTGGGGAACGACATAGATGAAAATCCATCCTACATTGATGACCTCACAGCACTGCTATGTTCTGTCGGGGAAACGGTGCTGGTATTCACAGCTGCTCCACCCATGAACCACCTCATTGTAAGCATTCTGCACTGCTAACTGAGTCACTTTAATAGTTTCTCTGCTCATTTTATTTGATGATCTAACAGCATTCTGCCCTGACTGAACTTTTTATCGTATATTTGAATCAGATTTATTGGTAATCTCCTCAGTACCAGAGAGCGGCAACACAGCAATTAGTTCCCAAAGGTTGCTATGCCTTTATTCATGAAGAGAAAATAATGTATTAATGTAAGCAGTTCTATGGCTATTTATTGTTATCTAAAGTAATCACTTCATTGTATGCTGCAAGTAGTAAATATTTGTCAGAAGAAAAACAAAAATTTATGGTTTTCATTTTTTATGAACAATCTTCTTCAAACTTCTGTCTGTTCTCCTTTGCAATACGGCTGAGACTCATTCAGTGAGCTGTTAACCAATGACATCATTCTCAACTTCTCCTTCTATTCACTGATTGGTCTGGTTGAAATTCAACTGGAGAAATCAAGTTCAATGTCAGAAATCCCGATGACGAGAGATGAGAATTGAGCAAACCTGTGTAGGGAGACGATGGCCAGGTTGAATACAAACAGCCTTTCACATTANTCCTTCCATTGAACAGCCATGCTCTGCTTTGTTCTGGTCTGTCACATCAAATCCCTTAAATTACAATGAAGTGTGTGGCTATAACATGGCAAAGTGTGAAAACGTTCAGACGTACGAATCCTTTTAAAAGGCGGTTATGTGATACGATTGGTAATCCATCAGGTAGAGACTATTAGATGTGAGGAATCATGAGACTGTAATTCATAAAACTTGCTTGAGTGGTACATCCTTTATAGGATCAATGATGATGTAACTGATGCTGTAACGTCTGAATACTTTCATGATTTAGACGTGGGAATATATTCCAGTGTGTGGTATTATAGAAAAAGGTCATGTTGAGTTGTGCTCTGTGGCACAGAGGATATTTAACCTGTATCGTCTTTTCTTATTTATAGTCTCACTATGACAAAGGTAGAGGTGGAGGGTGAGGTCAGAGGATGAGGAGACAAATGAGGAAGGGAGAAAAAGGAAAGGGAGGCGGTCAGGTTCTGTGTGTGAATCTATTTTTTTAAAGTGATAGATGTTCTTGGGTTAATGAATGTGTGTGCGTGTGTGTGTGTCTATCTGAATGAACGTCTCTGTAGGCATGTGAAAGTCGGCTGGCAGACAGTGTGCTGTTTATTCACAGAGTGGGAGAGGCTCAGGAAACAGCCAACAGGAGCTTCCTGGGGAAAAGTCTAAGGGCCGATCCCTGAGCTTCTATAGGAGGAAACGAGCCTGGTGGGGCGGGGGCCTGACGGGGGCCTACCAGGGTCTATCAGGGGCCTGACAGAGTCTGATGGAGGCCTGACGGGGCCCTGAAGGGGCTTTACAAGAGTTGCTTCCATAACTGGAATGCTGGAAGTGGGACCACCCACAGGAAACCTGACATTTTATATGTAGAATATATCAGAAGGAATTTATTGTCTCAAGAATGACAGCAGGACCAAAGACAGGAGACATATGAAGATCTACAAATGTTGAACTCCTGTACACACCCACACATTCAATAAATTCAAATTAGAACGTTTATTTATTTTAAGGAACTTAAGCAGTAAGTGAAAAACATTGCATACATCATTTAGACACAGATGGAATCCTGAAAGCCTGTATTTCTGCTACAGCTCAGAAAAACATGACATTTAAAATTAGAAACAGAAATGTGGATTTGATGAAAAGTATATTCAATACCTGCTTAAAGGTTATTGTTCTCGAAAGGTTTTAATCTGACAAATGAGCCTCATTGTAATATATATTCTAATTTATTGAAATTTTATAAGCGAGAATTATTCATGATTTTCACCAGAGTTCCTTCAGTTCTATAATCAGCTCTCAAACCTGATTGAAACTCTTCTAACAGATTATTACACTCTTAATGTTCCCAAAATTCACTTCCACATACTTTTAAGACATTTACATGAGAAATGAAGAATTAGATGAAGGTGTTTTAATCAGAGCATGTTGATCCACAGCAGGTTTCCAGAGTGAAGCTTCGGTTGCAGAAACATTACAAGACTTTCTGTACCCAGACAGAAGATTTCATAACTTAAAGTTCCTGAAATTAATAGGCTTTTTCATAATATTTCAATTCATTGAATGGACCTGTCTCGCCCGGAACGTTAGCTGGAGATAGGCACCAGCACCTCCCAACCCCACAAGGGGGTAAGAAAATAAATGAATGAATGAATGAATGGATGGACCTGTTGTCATATTCATGAGAATCATGTCAGATTAAAAGTATCATTTCAAAATAATTTTTAAGAAGGTGTTAAACATGCTTTATATTAAGCCCACATGTCTGCTTTTAAAAATGTTCTTTATTTGTCTCATGTAACATTTGAACCTTGAATAAGTTATTAGCTGCTAGCAGAAAAACATCATAATCAAAGGCTTGAAGACATTAGTGTGTTTATATCAATCTATGTAATTGAAAGTTGTTGTTTTTTTTTACTTTTGTTTTGATTTCAAAATGTGTTTGATCTGAAACTTTTATGGCTCATGGAGTAAATCACTTGGTGATAATTTCTGGAATTTTATCACCAAGTGATAAATTCTTCTGTTTGGGTACAGAAAGTCTTGACAAGTTTTGACCCAAGCAGCTGCTGTTAGACTGCAAAACACTTTCAGACTTCTGTACAGGCATAATGATGATTTATTTATTTATTTTTTTTGCTTTATTTAGTCATAAAGTAAAACAAAAACACCTTTTTGGAATTTTTTTTTAGAAACGTTATGCTAGGGCTGAGTCGATATGGCTTAGAAATAACATCTCCGATTTTTTCACACCAAATTCAATTTCGGATTTAAAAGATTTTTTTCTGTCTGAAAGAAACAAATACAAGTGACAGAAAATATTTTCAAAAATTGGCTTTTTTTCCCAGTCATCCCTTTTGTGAGTCGACCTCAGTGAATAGAAGCTCTAAAACACTTTTCAAACAAGATGGAAACCATGGAAACCTTGAGATGCATCAGTGAGGAAAAATATCCAGATTTTCCTCAAACTAAATCTTAAAGAACAAAAAAATTGATAAGTCACTTATTGCCCAACCCTAAATGCTTCATTTCGTCAAATACGTAAAATTAAATCATTTATGGTGTGACTGAATCCTTACATTCATATGCTCAACTTGTTCTGTAGTTGTGTTAAATGAACCAATCTGATGCACTTGATGGAAGCTGAACTATTCCTACGCATTGATCTTCTTGATTTTTATGACACAGCCACAAGTTTTAGTAAATTTTATTCGGAATTTACAGCATGAGAGAGACCAGCATAAGGTCTCTCTCTCATATTACTGTTAAAAACAAACAGTAAAATAAAAGGTCTTCATTCTCCAGATTGGGAGTCTTCCCTATTTGTACACATTAGGTCTGCTGTGCACACTTTTTCCTTCCACTAAACATTCAAAGACAGTGCTTAGATACCCTAATTTTCAAGGGAAACGACAGAAGATAAAGAACAGACGCTTGAAAGATTACTTCTGAAGTTTTATTCAAAAGGTTTCCATAACATTAAAGCACATGTGATCACTTACAAAAAGAGCTGCTTGATCTAATGTGAAGGTAACAACGTGGCTCCTTCTGAACGCAGGTGTTCAAAAACCAGCCTGGACAGAAACCCCTCCCTTCACAGACCCTCTCTGAACCCTCCCCCCGAACCGAAACACGCCAAAAACACTTAAAAGCAAAAGACATTGATACACAAGCACAACCACAATCCAACACTAAACCATGTAAGAGGACTAGTTTTTAAAATAAAGCCTTGCATCTCCCAGCTGACTTGGAAGTTCTCCAAACGTTTGGTACCTGACGACTAGAAACTACACACTCTACGAAACAGGTAGTGATTTCTCTGTACATGAGGGCTTCTCCGGATGCTTCCCTTCCAGTCGATTGGATGGCCTTTCCCAGCGGAAGGGTCAGAGGTCATCAGGTGAGTGCGAGCCCCGGGTAAAAGCCCCGGCAGGAGGGCCTGGTGTTGGCACTCGTCATGAAAACTGGATCTGCTGTACGGTGGGAATCTGAAACAGATGGGAACGATGGGAATGATGGGAACGCTGTTTAATCCACTCAGCTGCTCCTCAAGGATCAGACCTAACTCTGTCTGGTTTGTACACACACCGGTACTGCATCAGATGAAAGAGATATGGTTTATTCAATCATTACTTTTTGTTTTGTTTATTGGTTGCTTTAAAATTATTAACCTACGCTACGTCACATTCACTTTTAGGCTTTTCATTTTTTTAATGTATGTGCATTCACCACTATATATTCACCATTGTGAACCTAATGAGTGAATCAACTGGACTTCATTGTCATATAGATGAAAACCCTTAATTTAATATTAGTGGAAAGTTGAGTGGAAGGAAGAACTGTGGCGGAAACTGAATCTTGGGTTTTCATTACCTCTAAAATTGACAGCAATAAATGTGTGAAAGGAATCAATTTACCCCACATAGCAAATGATTTCAAATGAGAACTGGGGGTTGTACCTGTGGATATGCGGTGGTGGTGTACACCATGACGTTCTGCTGCTGACCATCTGCTGTGATAATCCCAGCTGGAAGCGGATTGGCTGAGGGGAAAGAGGAAAAGTCAGAGAAAACAGGAGCATGGACTGGAAACTCTCAGCTGTTGGTAGGAGTGGGTGAAACAGACTTAGACTTATCGTCATGTTTTGCAGCACTGATTTAAAAAAAAACAAGTCCTTACTTATTTTTTAGCTGACTGTATGGCTGCATAGTGCAACAAACAAAAACATTCTCCACTTACCTAAAAAACAGTGCTTTCTATCAATAAGCTGCACACAGTAACTACATTTATTCCGATTTTTGAATTTACTAAAATTTAATGATGGAACAAATAGTGGAGAAAACGGTACAAAATCTGTCAGTTTTGTTTTTTGTCATCAATAACTGAAACTTATTGTGACGGCATCAATGAATCAAAAGTCTTATCTTTTTACGATACAAGATAACCGATATGATAAATGTCCTGCTGTAGCTGCTGGTCACCCAGAGGGCAGCGATTCTCTTACCAAAGCCGTCGTCTGTCAAATCCTCACCCAGACTTTCTCCCACTGCCACCCCCGGCATCCCCTTTTCCCCCTTCATCGCCTGGGGGAAACAAGCAATCCGTGTTACTATGGCAGCAGTGAGGCGTTACCACGGCGGCACTGCAAACGCGGCCTCACCTCTCTGAACTTCTGCAGGTAGAGCTTGAGGGGGTCGACGTACATGTCGAAGCCCAGCGTGGACATGGCGAACAGGATGTCCTCCCCGTTGATGGTCTTCCTCTTCTCCTGGTGGCAGCGCTCGCTGGCTTCTGACGTGATGAAGCTGATGAACTCGCTCACACACTCCTGCACACACTCTTTGGCGTCTTTAGCGATCTGTGGGTTGGAAGAGGAACAGAGGCTCAGAGCTTCAGTGTCTCCTGTTCAGTAGGAACTGGACTGATCTGAAGAACATTTCTGGAGTCGGTGGAAAAAATCTAGACAAAAATCTTCTGATTTTTGACTGAGTTGTTTATCAATCAAAAACCAATATTTCTCTGTAAAGTTGCACCTATGACTGAACTGATTCCTGCTTTTGTTTACTTCAAAAGCATTCTCATTGTATTCAGTCAGTTTTTTTTTTACATTTTTAACATTAACATTTTGTATACGAGAAATCCATCTTATCTTATCTTCCTCCCCAAAAGTCTTAAAATCAGCCACTGTCCTCTTCTGCTCTGCTGACTGACTGATCCGCTCACATCTGTTGCCAAATTTTAAACTTTGTTGCTACATTTAGCAACTTTTCAGACAAAAATTAAATCTGTGCCGGCAGATTAGGCTATTAATACATCGGTGATCGGCTGGGGAATTGCAATCAGTGCAGCTCTGCCAAAGGAGACGGCATCTGGACAGTAAACATC
This sequence comes from Alfaro cultratus, assembly GCA_903066825.1. Classification (NCBI taxonomy): domain Eukaryota; kingdom Metazoa; phylum Chordata; class Actinopteri; order Cyprinodontiformes; family Poeciliidae; genus Alfaro; species Alfaro cultratus. The sequence goes on along the minus strand of CAEFZX010013926.1, from coordinate 7,549 downwards.
ACAAGGAGAGTGATTGTCTGTCGCCCCTTGCTGGTCCAGGAGAATCAACAACTAGATGCAATCTGCTTGGTTTCCTTAGACAGAAAACTCTTTAAGCTAATCAGAGTAATAAACCGAACTTAATGCACTGTTTGATAACTAGGATTAGTTGGGATACGTATATGTATTATTGGATGGAAATGACTTTGTAAAGTGCATTGAGGCAACATGTAGGAATGCACCGACTGCAGTTTTCTGGACAGATTGCAGATTCAGATTTCTTTGTTAGAAAAGTTGCTAAATATAGCAACAAAGTTGCTAGGTTAGCATCAGTGGGAAGACTTTTGTTAACCGCTCAGGTGCAGATGTGACCCGGTGGGCCGATCCTCTCACAGCACAGCAGAAGGGCACAGTGGCTGATTTTCAGATCTTTGTGGAGAAAGATCAGATGAAATGAGATAAGATCGGTTTCACTTATATCTGATCTCCCAAAATCAAGAAAATCTGGGTTGATTTATCACGTGTTGTGAAATGGCGCAGCAGAAATAAACTGAATTAATTGGGATGGTTTCTTCTTCTCCTCTCCTCCCTGACCAACCTTCCCAGTCTGTGGAACGGCGTTCTTCATGATGCGAGCCACATTAGCGATAGGGAGGTAGATGTCCTGCTCCCTGTAGTTCTCCTTGGTTCCGCCGTCTTCATGGTCATTCATGTTCTCTTCTCCATCATCTGCAAAGCACAATTGGACTAAATCTATCAGCTGTTCATGAGCCAAGGGCTGAGCGAAAGCTTTGTGCCTCCTTACCATCCTGGGGGTGGAGAACATAATGACTGGACGCCATGTATTCTCCAGTCATGCCCAGCTGAGAGGCGTCTGTGGTTGAGCTGTCTCCGTCCATCTGAAAAAAATAAAGAAACATACACACACACTTTAAATGGTCTCAAGTCACACACCTCTACGGCCATGCTGGAGTCAGCGTCTGATAAACCTTTTATTAGCATCGCTACACTTTCAATCAGGGCCAGTAGAGGTTCCAACTTGGCACCTGGAGGAGCTGCAGCTCCAGTCCTGAGCTTTTCAGTGAAAAACACTGACCGGCGTTATCCACAGAGGAGAAAACATGGAGCAGTTCTGAATGTTCTGTGGAGCGGCGCTGCGGCTTTTTCTCCAAAAGGAAGATCAGACAACCCTGAGCACCACACAGCGCTGCAGGCCTCACTGTTCATGATTCAACAGTAAGAGGAAGACTGGACAAAAATATCACATAAAGAACAGTTTTGCATGACCTCAAAATAATCTTGATCTGATCATCCAAAAGCTGACTTATGAGAGAAAATGTCTCATTAGGAGGCAAGAGGCAGGGACACATTTCTGAAAAACGTTCCCCACCCGAAAATGTTGAATTTATTCAGGTTATAAAATTAGCGGAATGATCTGGAATGTGTTAATGTGACAAGATAAAGTTGTTTTGGAGGAACATTGTCACATCACTACGTTCATTTTCCTCTGGACTATTTAGTGTGTTTTCTATCGAACAAACTCAGTTGCTGTTTCTATTCCGCAGTCTCTGTCAAAGCTCAACAACGCCGTGACCGGCTTTGAACCCTCGACCTGCCTGTTCATTCGGTGATTGATTTTGCCTGTTAAGCATGAAACCAACATGGAATTACAATTAAAGAACCGCGCTAGCAACAGAGCGCTAGAGAGATTCATTTACTGTTGACTTGGAAAATTCCCAACCTGTCCTCCTCCTCCCGGGTTTTTTATTCTAGTTAATGAAAACACGATACAGTGAGCTCTCTACAGTACTTAGCGTTGTATTTTATGTGGAAAATTGTAGAAACATGCCAGCTATGTGTGGTTATACTTAAAAGCGGTAATATGTTGTTTTGTGTGCTAGCTAGCTGTTGTTAGCCTGCTAATGTTAGCTCCTGACAGGCCAAGACCCCTGAGCTAGCTTTGTTGATGAGACTGTCTCCAAAAAGCCAACGATTTTACCAAGTTAAAAAAAGCAACTGTCTAATGGGAGATTACCTTCTGAAGGTAAATTACTCAGGTACATAATGTTCCTCGCGGAAGTTCTTATTGCAAATCCACTGGAACCCGCGTCTGCGTCGGCCTGCTCTTTGTCACGCACAGCAGAGAAAGACGTAACCAGGCCGAAACGTTTAACGCTTATTTTTTAAGTTTCGCCAAGCACAGGCTTCCTGATGAGCAGCACTCATTCACTCAGACAACAAATGAAAAAATCAGGCAGTGACGGACATTTCCATTCGAGCTAACAAGCAATCGGTTAGCAATCATTGGCCGGAGCCCGGCACAAACCTGCAATGAAGCCCTGGTTGGTTACCTTCCTGAGGCGGCTGTTTGGTTGGACAGAAAATGGCTGCGAAACGACCAGTCCCAGCGCGGAGCCGTGACTGCATTACCTCTGCCGGACAGCAGGGGGCCGTGCTGCATTCCAGGACTTCTTGTAAGCTCTGATATTAGAAAACTGAAATATGAAAGCTTTAATTTAATCAAAAATTATTTCTTTTTATAAATAACGTGCAAAATAAAACGTCTTTCTAATTTTTCTTTGTCGCACAGAGAAATGAGCTGAATAAAATGACAGATAACATATTGAAAATATTTTCTTTATTCATATACATCCATGTTTGGCTTTTAATCCCTACTTTTAGAATAACATTTGAACGCACCTGCTCATGCCAAAACGTGTATCACTTAATTTTTTTACATTTATTTTGTGACGTATGATGTCAGATGTAATCATTTAAAAGGAATATCTATAAAAGCAGATTTTTGTATGGAATAACATTAGAGTTAATTAAAACAAAAATCCTCTATGATAGACTTCAAAGAAACATGTCGATAGTACAATCAGCGTTTTACTGCTTGCGTTTTTATTAACCCGGGATAAATGATGTGATTGAGCAACGTGCGTGTTAAAACTTACTCAACACTAACCCACAAATGAAAATTTAGAGATTTTATATTGAATTGACATATTACGTCACTAGATGGCGCCATTATATTTGAAAACCTTAATTCTTTAACATTTGACTCCATAGTCGAAGGTTTTCTTAAAAACCCATATTCAAATAAAAAATAGAACATTAGGAATTCAGCATCTATGCCTACATTTTGATTTAATATTTTATTAAATTGTTGATCTTTCCCTTATAAACCAGTTCATTGCAGTTTGCCATTTTAAATGATTGTTTTTAAAACTTGAAATAAAGCTGCCATTGTAGCACATAATCTTGAAAAGAAACTATTTCATAAATAAGTAAAGCTCTTTATGCTCATCAAATCATTTTATGTGAACAAAACTGAATACATTATTGAAATTTTAAAAAGAATTTTTACCTCCACATATGTTGTATTGTTGATTTTTGAATCTGCAGCAGTGTTCACACCAGATTCCACCATTGTGATTTTTGGTCTGGGCAGTAAATGTTGCCGGCTGCAGGCCCACATCTCTGGTGGAAAAATGATTGACTGGATAAATATTCATCAATCACTCCATAAATCTGGCCTTAATGAAAGATTGACGAGAACAAAGCCAGAAAGCCATATAATGTCCCATTTAGCCAAAGCTAAATGTGATTCTTCATCATAGTGATGAAAATTCAGCAAATGTATTTACATACTGTTTGTTTACTGACACCACACACATCTCTAGTTTCACTCTGAAAGGCGCCACATGCCAAAAAAATAAATAAATAAATAAAAACGTTATGAGCAGCAGCAGACGACCTGGACTCAGGACTGACTGTGTGACAAATGTAAGCAATGATTCTGAAAGTGAAAAACAGTAGGGAAGCATTTCAGTTTTGCATTGGTATAACAAGCCAAAGATTATTTTTTTGGCATATTGGAACTTTTACTTTTACTGGTCCAGCTAGTGGTAATCACTCATTTTTAATGACAACAACCAGAATTAATTTGACGTTAAACCTTTCTCCTTTGGGGTTTAATTAAAACCACAAAATAATCTTGTGAGCTTTAATCTTACTCCAGGACTATATTGAGTCTGCAACTACTTTCCATCATGACCAAAAAGCAGATTTTGGTTAGTCTACATTTAATGATCTTATTAATCCCAGACCAGCACAAATCTGTGTGTGGGAACTCCTCCCGAAGTTGGATCTACAATCAGAGAACTGAAGACTCAGATGGGAAAATTACAAGAAAAGAAAGTATTCTATGTGATTTCATACAACCCCAGGTCTCCGTGCATCTGTACAGCTGCTTGAACTGCTGGTGTTGGAGGTGATTGGCTGCAGAGAACCAATTTTGTAAATCAATTTTCTTGGAAACTGACCCTAGTCATTCTTGCAAATGCTGAAAAACTACTACATGTGATATCCATCTCAGGGCTGCAGGAAAAGAATGACGCCGTAGTTTTAGAGATCTCACAGCATGTTCTTGACATCCTTCATTTTTTATGCGTGACACCTAAGGTCAAGCATGTAATGTCAGCGTGGTTTAAATGAAATGGTTAGGTTTCCATCTCTCTTATTCCATTTTTTTAAAGCAAATAATGACTGAAAACCTAAACATAATGATTCTCCTTCACGATGACCAGATATCAACGATCCAATCTTCTTTCTATTTTGTTAAAAAGTGATTCTGTTGGTTGCAGTACATTCTACTTGCAGTTTTAAAGTTTTCGACCAGCAAAACAACATGAGTCCCACCTGAAGTCGAAATCTCAAATCAGAAAGTCAAAGGTCACCGAGCAGCATGGATACGTAGCATATACTGTAGGCGTATGAAAGTTGCAGGTTTAAACAATTTATTAACCATTGTTTCAGTTTGTGTGCAGATTCTCTCTGCTTGTTCTTCACTCCCTGTTGTTCTCGTTTCATTATTATGGACTGTTTGAGTTTGGGTGTTTGCAACAGCATCACACTATTGACTAGAGGACATTTAACCAGCAAAACACCATCATTACGGCCAACCTGCTCAGGAATGTGCTCCCTGCAGAAGCACAGCTCAGATAATTATCATAATAATGAGGTTTATGGTAATAGGATGATCTCCAAGCCAAGTGTAAATGAGATTAAAGAGCAGATCTGGGAATGCTGAGAAGGACACTACTTAACCTGTTTAAATATTTAATTTTTCTCGTCTCAGTCACTGTGTGACTCTTGCCTCAGGAGGCTTGGGGCTGAGAGGCAAAGTGCTTATCCTTGACCCCATTGACTCCTCTTCTAGAGATGCCAACAGTGGTGAGCTTGCTCCTCATCAGTCATCTCATTTCATTTTTTATTTATTTTTTTTGTTGTCTCTGCTCTTATCACCTCCAAAACTGGGTATTTGGAGTTTTAAAAACATAACATTTCAGCTGGAATTGTTACTATTCAGAAAAACTTTACAATTTACACGACATTCAGTCATTCACCCATTCATGCACACATTTACCCACCGATATAGTGGCGAGCTACATTGTAGCCACGGCTGCCCTGGAGCAGTCTGAATGAGGGGAGGCTGCCACTCACCAGCGCCACCTGTTGGCCCCTCTGACCAACACCGGCAGGCAAGGCGGGTCAAGTGTTTTATCCATGAACACAAAGTTGGACTGACTGGAACTGATCTGGGTTATGAATGGAATCAATACAAAGCCCTCAGATGGATGGAAGTGTGCGCGTGTGTGGGTGTGAGTGTGTGTGCGTGGCATGTATGTGTGTGTGCTTCACCTCTGCTATGTTTTGACTGTTGTAGAAAATAAAACAGCTGACATGCCTTCACCACATACTGTAAGGCTGTCCTCCCCCAGAAACAGATGTCTGCTTGTTTTCGGGCTTTAATTAGTCCTCTTGCCTTGCTGGCGCTTTTGTGATGACACGTTTATTGATATCCACTGTGACCACTTTCTGAAGGTGTGTGATACGCCTCTGATCACACCCTTGTTCTCAAACTGGGAATGGATTAGAAATGCTTCGCACTTGTGTTATGTTGAATGAAAGAAACAAACAAAAACTAAAAGCAATCCAGGTTGCATTTGTTTTAGTCGCAGAGCTGATCCCAAACGATGGTGACATCCAACTGGAGCTGTAGTCAGGGAGCCATCCTCGGCCCGTAATGAGCACATTTTGGTCCTTGTTAAATTTAAGCTTAAAATCTGTACTTGACCTACTTTGTGTGATTGATTGTATGACTGATGAAAGCTGGCCAGCAGAGTGTTGTGTCATTTCATATCATCACCTTCCTAAAATAATGGCCCAAAAAAATCATCACCTCTTTCTTTTCAATAAAGAAAAAGGTGATCTTTTTATTTTTGTTTGTTTGTTTGTTTCAGGCAAAAAATAAAAAAATAAATAAAAAAATCACTTTTGGCAAAAAGGGATTTAGGAAGGTGACAATATGTGGAAACATCCTCACCACTAAACATGTAGTGAAGTGATAGCAGCTATTGGACACACTCAATCAAATTAAGGATTCCCATCAGTGTTATTAGTATAACAAACTTTACTGTAGTTACATAACAGCTTTTTCTCCTTGGATGTGCGTTCACATTGCAGTGGCCTCACATATAATTAAATCACACATAGAAGTTATTTTCAGAGTTGTCTCAAAAAGAAGCATTTTGCAAATTTCGTCTGCCAAACTTGTGATAACTAATAAACTCATTTTTCTGTTATTTCCCAGTTGGCTTCATGAGAGGGATTATACTGCAGTCACTCATTTTTCAGCAGTGCTTTGTTTCAGTCCTACAGACGGAAATGTGCCACACATGTTGGTCGGACGACACAAAACATCAGGTTCACGAGGAGGGAGTTTAATGTGTCGCTTTTGATGAGTCGCATTTTGAACATTGTGAGATCAACGGGGTGGAAATCACAGTTTTCTGCTGCGTCTCGCCTGAGTACGTTACTATTCTGTGGCCTCAGTGTGTTCTGTGAATTGTTTTTCATTTTATCTCAGCTGAACTGAACTGAGTGACAGACCAGAATTGGATCTTTTAGCACAAAATGACTTGAGAACTGAAAGCTATTTCCAGCTGAACTTAAAGTCCCAGAGAGGAATTTCTTTGGACATAAGGACATATGAGGACAGACCTCATTGACACAAACCCAGCAAAGGCTCAACATCTTCACAACGAGGGGAAACAGTCGAAGGCATCATCCTGTTGTCAGGCATAGTTACCTGATGCAAGGAAGCAGGAAGGAGTGGTAATGGTCTGCAGGTCAGTTTGACTGGTGAAAACTGACAGGAGAGCTTTGCTGCTGACAGGCCTCCTGTCCTGTTGGAGAGAAACACAACCTCAGGCCTCAGACTCAGACACCAGACCACAATTTAACAGATTTTCTAATTGAAACGAATCAAATTTATTCCTTCCACACTTATTGAAATATGCTGGACCTACAGTACAGACCAAAAGTTTGGACACACCTGGTCATTCAAATGCTTTTCTTTATTTTCATGACTATGAAAATTGTAGATTAGATTGTAGAAAAACCTGACAGGGCTCACCTGTGAATTGAAAACCATTTCAGGTGACTGACTACCTCTTGAAGCTCATCAAGAGAATGCAGAGTGTGTGCAAAGTAGTAATCACAG